>JANZXR010378276.1:0-18103 GCA_027575705.1 Erythroxylum echinodendron
TAAAGAAAAAAGCAGATCGGTAATAATCTTTGCAAAACTTTGACAGACTCCAAGGATTTTTGTCATTTGTAACTTATCTATGTAGTTCAGAAATTATTGGCACTTAGATTCATTTCAAGCATGAGCATCCATGATGGTCTTTTACATTTTGCTATTTATATGGTTTTTAGGATTTGTAATATGGAGGGGTGCAGAAACTGTGATATGAAAGTTGAAAGAAGAGTTGTGCACAATCATGAATTCAATTATGCACATTCATGTATACTGAATATGTATGATGCATGTTTATGACAAATTACGGGTTTCTTATCCTGAATCCTATTACATTCTTAATCATGCAAAAACGTACTCAAATCCTCATTCCATATTTATTTCACAGCCAACTTTTGGTCCACTTTGCTTAATTATTCTTGTCAGGTAATTGAGGTAATTAGGTAATACTTCCTTCTAGAAAGTTGTCCCTCTTTACCTTAATTTTCCAATGATAACAAGTTTATCCAATTTGGTTTAGTATACTGAAAGTTATAATTAAGAGATTTCTGATTGTTCTTAAGCTTCAACAAAATTCTTACCTCAACTTCCAATCAGATTCTGAAATTCCGAAAGGCATAATTAGAATTTATTCTCTTCATAAACTTTGTAACTTATGCTTCTAGTTTAATCAAAATTAAAAATCACTCCATTTGGATAACTACATAGAAATTCATGCCTAAAATTCCAAAGCATGTTCTGAGCTGGAAAGTTCGCCGCGATGAACTTTTCCAGAGAGGAAAAGTTTGCATGACATCTTACAAGTTTGCCGCGACAAACCACTAAGTTGGCTGCGGTGAACTTCATCCTTCAAGTTGGCCTCGACGAACCAAGGAGAGTTGGTCGTGGCGAACTTTGATAGAACCATACTTCATTTTCTAGATTTTCTCACTTCCATCTTATTTAATAAAGATATATCACGCTTAAACCAATTCTTCTACTTCCATTTCAGCTCATCACAACTCAAACAAATCAAATCTATATTCAAACACTAAAAACCGATGCATGCACTTGAAATCATTTTCAGCTTTCTCTCCCTACTGTAAAATTCTATCTTTCATCTGATGCTTTTCTTTTTACTATCCTCCATGCTTTCACTTCATTTAACTCCTTTCTATACTAAGACCTCACTAAATCCTATAAATACTTTTTGCATAAACTCCATGCAATCTGTAATACACTTTCATTGCTCAATAATATCAACTCATCTCTCTCTTCACTGTCACTGAATTTGCTTTATACACAACTCATGCATGTATTTATTCCCAACAGTATCACATCATCAAAATCATTCACAAAACTTAGAAACTTAAAACTTCACTTACTTGGTTCAACTCTAATTCTAGCTATGAATGTTCTCGGTGGATGAAGAAAATCAAGGATAACAAAATAAGCACTCTCAAGGAAATGAAATTCTCACTTTAAGGTAAGATTCAAAAGCTAATTTCTTAACAAAATCAGTTTGGTGTTTTCGGGGAAGAAGAAAAACAACTCAATGAAGAACATGCAAGCTGCAGAAATACATGTGCCTACGTGGGTTACTGTTAATTTGACATTATGGTCTATGTATGTGAGCCATTTGTCCTTCATACAAACTACCACATGTCTCCAACATGTCAAACCATTTGTCACACAATAAATGATGCCACATGTCAATCTTTAACCAGTCCACATGTCACACTAGGAATTGTCCAACTTTCAATATTTTTCTAAAATTCACCAAAAATTTCAAAATACCTGAAATATTACCAAAATCACTAAATCACATTTTATTCACGTTAATAACTCAAATTTACCTAGAATGTCATAAATGCATGCACAAATATTGGTATAAGTCCAAAAATGTATATGCACAAATAAGCAAAAACTTAATTATGCCAAGTATACCATGCATTGAAATTCCTTAATATTCTAACCCCTAATATGGGGCGTTACAATTCTTCCCTCCTTAAGAAATTTCATCCTTGAAATTTACTGATCTAAATAGTTGCGGATACTGAGATTTCATTGTTTCTTCCGGTTCCCATGTTGCTTCCTTAAATCCATGATGTTGCCAGAGTACTTTAACCAAAGGCACTGACTTGTTCCTGAGCTGTTTAACTTCTCTGGCTAAAATAAAACTTGGTCCTTCTTTATATGAAAAATCTAGTTGCACTTAAATTTCTTTCACAGGAATATTATGTATGTCATCCAACTGGTATCTTCTCAACATAGAAATAAGAAACACATCATGTAATTTGGCCAATTCTCTAGGAGGAGCTAATTGATAAGCTACTGGTCCAACTCTCTTCAGAATCTCATAATGACCAATATAACGTGGACTGAGCTTACCTTTCTTCCCAAACTGAAGTATGTGCTTCCAAGGCAATACTTTCAAAAATACCTTATCACCTACCTGATACTCAATATCTATTCTTTTTAGGTCAGCATAGGATTTCTGTCGATCGTTATCAACTTTCAACCTTTGCTGAATAATCTGAATCTTTTCATTAGTATCTTTTGCAATTTCTAGCCCAATAATCTTGTTTTCACTCAATTCAATCCAACATATCGGAGTTCTACACTCCCTACCATACAACGCTTCATAAGGTGCCACACCAATGCTCGTCTGATAACTGCATTGTAAGAAAACTCCATCAAAGTCAGATAATTATCTCAACTCTCAGAAAACTCCAACACATAACCCCATAACATAACTTCTAATATCTGTATAACTCGTTCATATTGTCCATCTATTTAGGGGTGGAAAGCAGTACTAAACTTAATCTGAGTACCCAATGCTTTCTGTAAACTTTTCCAGAATCTCGAAGTAAATCAAGGATCACAATCTGAATGATAGATAATGGTACACCATGCAGTCTTACTATCTCATTTACATATAAATTTGCAAGCCTATTCAAGGAATAGTCAAGACGAACAGGCAAAAAATGAGCAAATTTGATGATCTTATCTATAATTACCCATATAGTATCATGCTTCCTTTGAGTGAGAGGAAGTCCAGTGACAAAATCCATGGTAATGTTATCCCATTTCCATTAAGGAATAGAAATAAGATGTAACAAACCAGATGGACCTGATGCTCAGCTTTAACCTGCTGGCATGTTAGAAATTTTGCTACATAATCCACAACATCCCGTTTTATACCTGACCACCAGTAATACTGCTTTAAATCCTGATACATCTTGTTTCCACTTGGATGCATAGTAAATATTGTATTATGAGCCTAAAAAAACAACTTCTTCTTCAATTCATCATTAGATGGCACACACAGCCGATCCTTATAATACAGTTCACCATCACCTTGCATAGAAAAATCAGACTGTTTACCTTCCTGAGTAGCCAAGGTAAGTTGTTGTAACTTATCATCAGCTCTTTGAGCATCACAAATCTCCTGTCTCAAAGTAGGCCTTGCATTAAATTGAGTCATCAAAGCTCCATCAGATCCCAGTTTCCATCCATTCTGCTTAAGTGATAATGCTGAGATGGTCTTTCGACTCAAGGCATCAGCTATAACATTAGCTTACTCGGATGATAGTCCACAATACAATCCTAGTCTTTAAATAATTCTAACCAATGCCGTTGTCTCAGATTGAGTTCTTTCTGGGTAAGCAGATACTTCAGACTCTTAACCTTTAACCATACAGATAGTGTTGCTAAATTTTTAAGGCAAACACTACTACTGCAAGTTCCAGATCATGTGTAGGGCAATTTTGTTCATGAGTCTTTTGTTGCCTAGAGGCATAAGCAACTACCTTTCCTTCCTGCATTAGAACACAACCTAAACCAATTCCATATGCATCAGTATACATAACATACTCCTTACCAGAAGTAGGTTGAACTAATACAGGAGCTTCAGTAAATATACTTTTCAACTGTTCAACGATACTCTGACATCTATCAGACCATTCATACTTCACTTCCTTCTGTAACAGTTTAGTTAAAGGGGATGCTATCATTGAGAATTCTTTAACAAACCGACAGTAAAAACTATCTAAACCTAGAAAACTTCTCACTTCTGTTACATTTCATGGTGGCTTCTAATTAACAATCGTTTCTATCTTACTAGGATCAACTCTGATTCCTTTAAAAAAGACAACATGCCCTAAAAATGATATCTCTCGAAGCTAGAAATCACACTTACTCAACTTAGTATACAACTGTCTTTCCCTTAGAGTTTGTAAGAAAATTCGGAGATGCTTGGGATGATCCTATTCATTCCTAGAATAGACTAGGATATCATCAATAAACACCATAACAAACTGGTCCAAATAAGGCCTGAATACTTTATTCATCAGATCCATAAATGCTACTGGAGCTTTAGTTAACCCGAATGGCATTACTAGGAATTCATAATTTACATAACGGGTCCTAAATGTAGTCTTCGGTACATCCACATCCTTTACCCGAAGATGATAATACCTCGATCGTAGATTTATCTTTGAAAATACTCCTGTATCTTTCAACTGATCAAATAAGTCTTCAATCCTTGGTAATGGATACTTATTCTTCATTGTGAATCTATTCAATTGCCTGTAATCGATGCACATCTGTAGTGTGTCGTCCTTCTTCATAACAGACTACACCGGTGCTCCCCACGATGACACACTGGGTCTAATAAACCCCTTTTCTAGAAGTTCTTGTAACTTCACCTTCAACTCCTTTAACTCAGTAGGAGTCATTCTGTACAGTGCTCTGGATATAGGAGCAGTGCCAGGTATAACTTCAATAAATAACTCCGCGTTTCTTTCAGGAGCGGGTCCAGGTAATTCCTCAGGAAATACATCTAAAAATTCATTCACTACAGGAATATCAAGCAATTTATCCTTACTACCCTCCTTCTGGGAATCAAGCACAAAAGTTAGATAAGCTTCACATCCCTTCCTGAGGAGCATTCTAGCTTGCATAGCAGATACCACATTACCTAAGGAACTAGTGCGGATGCCATGCAACACTATCTCGGACTGATCGGGTCTCTTAAACATAACTGTCTTAGCATTACAGTCAATTACTGTCCAATGCTTAGATAACCAATCCATACCCATAATCAAATCAAATTCATTAAAAGGTAATCTGATCAGATCTGCTATGTAATTATTTCCTTGGATCATAATAAGACAGTTCCTATACACCTGATTAACCAATACACTACTAGCCAAAGAACTGGTCACATGCATGTCATACTTTAAATGATCTATAGGCACCTCCATATCAAACATTTCTCCAACACAGATATATGAATGAGTAGATCTAGGGTCAATCAATGCATGCATTTTAGAATTAAAGAGAGAAACAATACCAGCAATGACATTCAGTGCATCCTGATCCTCACGAGCTTTCAGTGTATAAGCTCGAGCAGAAGTAGTAGGTACAGCTAGTCGATCTACTATTTCTGATTGATTACTCCAATTCAGTCTATTCTACCCAGATCCTCCTCGACCTTTACCACTTCCTCTATTCCCAGCAGACGCACGAAAAACCTCTCGACTGTTTTGTGATGTTTGAGCCTGGTTAAGGGGGCAACTAGCTATCTTATGCTTAGTACTACCACAGTGCCCTTCTACAAACACCCTAATGATGTACCGAACAATCAGGGCACTTCGGGGGTTCAGAACCTCGGCCTCTAGACGCCCCTACCAGAAATAAACAAAGAGGGAAATTTTGTTACCTTCCCCATGTCACAGATCTCTGATTATTTTTCGGTGCAGAAGTAGTACCTTCCCGACTCCTTTTTCCTAAGGACTGGCCTCCTCTACTAAAACCCCTTCTCTGACTCCTTTCTCTCCTAACCATCTCCTTTCTCTCAATTTGCATTGCAGCCTATACTAGCTGATGGTACGTCACTTGCTGCAATAGAGTAATTGCTACTAGTTAATGGAATCGTGCAATCCATCCCCAAACTAGTGACATCGGAACTCCTCAGTAAGCACAGATTCAAGGCCATACTTACTGAGTTGGTTAAACTCCCGATCATACTCAGCAACTGATAAGCTTCTTTGCTTCAAGATCAAAAATTGCTTCCATTTATCCTTTTTATAAGCCACATACTTAGCTTTAAATTCTTAGGCAAAGAAATCCCAAGTCAGAGGTACCGGCAGCTGAGGACTCCTCAGAACGAACTTCCATCATTCATAAGCTGCCCCCTGCAAAAGGGAGACAACACAGTGCACCATCTGCTCAGTTGGACAATTGATCTCATCCATTTCGCTCTTCACCTTCACAATCTAGAACTCAGCCCTTTCAGATTCATCCAGAGATGTTCCAGTAAATTCCTCAGCTTATCAATTGGAGCCTTAGGTGCTGTCATTCGAAGCAGCAATGTCATCATATCCTTGGAGAGCTTAGTTAAAGCCTCTCTTTGAGCTGGAGGAGGAGGTGGCATCCCAGCTTCACCTCGATTGACCCATGAGGGTCCAGGTATTTCTGGATGAATTTGCTCCTGTTGATTGCTCTCAGCAACTTTGTCAACAGAGTCGCGAGATCCTTCCATTGTAAATTCTATAGACAAAACATGGGACACCACATTAGGCCAAAACACAACTTATACACTCAATAGAAGCAATTGTTAAGCACTGGTTAAACTAGAATCGTCTCAACCATGCTCTGATACCAAAAATTTTATGACACCCTAATACCCCCTGGGAGGATATTGTGAGTGCCACATACACACATAACACACTAAACACGAAGCATTTCGAAACATACAAAACACTTTATACATACATTACCAGAATCTCGACAAACATACATCGCATATTAAAATTTCCAAAAGCAGCCTGAATTAAGGTTGTTACAACCTATCAAAATAAAAATTCATAAGTTATAGACATCAAATACAAGTCCAAAAACAATCTCAAAATACATGTCAACAAAATAAAAATCAGACTTCTTTGGCCATCACGGTTGTCTTGTCCCAGTTCCTACATCCCTCTTTCAGAACCTACACGGGGCAAATCCACCGTGCTAAGCATATAACTTAGTGAGTAATAACTAATCTATGGATAAACTGATAACTTATCATATTAAATCATATAAACATTAAACAATAAATCAGACATAATGCATTTCAAAACAGACTTTATAATTAACAGAATTGAACATCATAAGAGGGTATAAATCCTTCAGAATCAGAACATAATAAGGTTTAAGTCATAATCACACATATATCATAATCACAAAACCAGATAACTGCTAATCCTTTTATAGAAATAGGTAATGGGATTTATATAGAAGAGACCGAAGTCTCTACACTGAAGTGTCAATAATAAAAGACACCGAAGTATCACAGAAGAGACCGAAGTCTCAACACCTAAATGTCAATATCAGAAGATATCAAAGTGTCAATAACAGAAGACACCGAAGTGTCAACAACGGAAGACACCAAAGTGTTACAAAAGCAACTACAGACCCTTCTAGGCATGCCTATTTACCCACAACTAGGACTTAACAGTATCAAAATAGAAATGTATGAAATTCAATTCACATGTTTACAGCTTTGCAAATCATTCAAGCATATCACATATTTATAGCTTTGCAAATCATTCAATGGTCCAAATCAATAGCTACCAAAATAGTCAAAGCAAAACTATCAAAATTTACTTACTGAATTTCTAACAACATTTAACCTCTAAAATTACTTACAAAAATTACCATCTAAGATTACTTACAAATCTCCTTTATTGCTTATTGCCTCGACATCCCGACAATATCTGGAATTGGTCGCTCGATGGGTTCCTCTAAAACATTTAATACAAACATATATTATTATTATGCACAATCATGAATTCAATTATGCACATTCATGTATACTGAATATGTACGATGCATGTTTATAAAAAATTCCGGGTTTCTTATCCTTAATCTTGTTGCATTCTCAATCATGCAAAAACATACTCAAATCCTCATTCCATATTTATTTCACAACCAAATTTTGAGGTCCACTTTGCTCAATTATTCTTGTCAGGTAATTGAGGTAATTAGGTAATACTTTCTTCTAGAAAGTTGTCCCTCTTTATCTTAAGTTTCCAATGATAACAAGTTTATCGAATTTGGTTTAGTATACTGAAAGTTATAATCAAAAGATTTCTGATTATTCTTAAGCTTCAACAAAATTCTTACCTTAACTTCCAATCAGATTCTGAAATTCCGAGAGGCATAATTAGAGTTTAATCTCTTCATAAACTTTGTAGCTTATGCTTCTAGTTTAATCCAAATTAAAAATCACTCCATTTGGATAGCTAAATAGAAAGTTATTCCTAAAATACCATAGCATGTTCTGAGCTGGAAAGTTCACCGTGGCAAACTTTTCTAGAGATGAAAAGTTGGCATGAAATCTCACAAGTTTGCCACGACGAACCCCTGAGTTGGCCGCAATGAACTTCATCCTTTAAGTTGGCTATGATGAACCAAAGAGAGTTGGCCGCAACAAACTTTGACAAAAGCATACTTCATTTTCTAGATTTTCTTACTTCCATCTTATTCATTGAAGACATATCACACTTAAACCAATTCTTCTACTTCCATTTTAGCTCATCACAACTCAAGCAAATCAAATCTATATTCAAACACTAAAAACCGATGCATGCGCTTAAAATCATTTTCAGCTTTCTCTCCCTACTGTAAAATTCTATCTTTCATTTGATGTTTTTCTTTTTACTATCCTCCATGCTTTCACTTCATTTAATTCCTTTCTATACTAAGACCTCACTAAATCCTATAAATACTTTCTGCGCAAACTCCATGCAATCTATAATACACTTTCACTGTTTAATAATATCAACTCATCTCTCCCGTTGTTGTCATTGAATTTGCATTATACACAACTCATGCATGTATTTATTCCCAACAATATCACATCATCAAAATCATTCACAAAACTCAGAAACTTAAAACTTCACTTACTTGGTTCAACTCCAATTCCAGCTATGAATGTTCTCGGTGTATGAAGAAAACCAAGGATACTAGAGTAAGCACTCTCAAGGAAATGAAATTCTCACTTTGAGGTAAGATTCAAAAGCCAATTTCTTAACAGAATCAGTTTGGTGTTTTTGGGGAGGAAAAAAAAATCATTGAAGAATATGCAAGTTGCAGAAATACATGTGCCTACGTAGGTTACTGTTAATTCGACATTTGGTTTTATGCATGCGAGCCATTTGTCCTTAATATAAGCTACCACATGTCTCCAACATTTCAAGCCATTTGTCACACAATGAATGATGCCACATGTCAATCTTTAATCAGTCCACTTGTCACACTAGGATTGGTCCAACTTCCAATATTTTCTAAAATTCACCAAAAATTCCAAAATACTCGAAATATTACCAAAATTGCCAAATCACATTTTATTCGCGTTAATAAATCAATTTTACTAGGAATGTTATAAATGCAAGCACAAATATTGGTATAAGTCCAAAATTGTATATGCACAAATAAGCAAAAACTCAATTATGCCAAGCATACCATGCATTGAAATTCCTTAATATTCTAACCCCTAATATGGGGCGTTACATATGTGGTTACTGAGGATAATGTTTCGAGGAGGCACTACTTGAATGCTAGCTTTCCTTTGGTTTCACTGTTTAAGGACTATCAGAACGCTGCCATTGTGGTAATTGCTCTCGACATGTTTGATATTTTGCTTCAGTGATTAAAAGGTTTCGAAATTGTTCGATGTGAGGTTTTGTATTTTGGTTGTTGATTGACATATTTTGGAGAAATTTGATTACAATATGATTTTTGAGAGTCATTTCATTAAAAATTTAGGGAAAATAAACTATGATTTATCTTTATTAAACTAAAAAAGGGGCAATTGGTTAAGAATTTGATGTTTAGGTTTATATGATCAAAATAGGATGGAGAAAGATTTCGTTTTACTTCAATATCTCCTATGAAATTAGAGAAAAAACTATTGTATTCAATGATGACTGAAATGTCCAATGCGCCGAATTCACTGTCCAAGCTTACATGCAATATGTTCTTTGACTGAATTAGGTTTTTCAAATTGATGGCTTTTGATATGAATTAGCAAGAAGAATTGGGTTCTTCCTTGAAGACCAAGCTTATCTCGACACTACATTTGAAGAAAATCTATAAACCTTTTCCAAGTTAAGCATGATGCGAATTTCCTCCTTTAAAGTTTACACATATCATCTTTATCTATTTTAAGTTTCTCTTATTTTTTATATATAAGTATAAGGACATGTATATTCCTTGCACATCTTCCATTATCTTGTCATAGGCTATAGAACCCCATCGTATGCCATCAGAGGAGAGTTGTTTGAAAAGTCAGGCATCTATAGCTTTGGAGTACTTGTGCTTGAAATCATTAATTGTAGGAAGAGCATTGTATTTTAAATATATTAAAGATTGAATTTCATTAAGTCTATATGGACTGTAATGACAAACTCTTTGAGATACTATAGCCTATGACAAGATTCTATTAGTCTGTACTTAGAGATACTACTATATAATTATATATACATGGTTGTATATGAAATCGAAAAAAGTATTTGAATCCTTTCGGTATACTTGCCAGTGATATATAATGTTATATGCCCTTACATGAACTTAGAGTTCATCGGTATGCAAAATCTTGGAGATCTCTGGCATATAAGCTTCTAAGTGTGTAAAATTGATTGCATTCGATGGATATGGCCATGGTGGCTAAGTAAAATGCTTTCCAATGCCTCAAAGATGATTAGGCATGGTTTATAGGCTAAGTTATTTAAGGAACGGATCAATAAACATTATGACCGGATGATTAAGCAACTTAAGCAATTTAAAGGAAGGAGAACAAGTGTTTTTATAAAATTTTTGCTGAAGATTGGTTCTATATAAGCTTAAAGTAAGATGGTCTGATCCCTTTTTTGTGGAAAAGATATTTCCATATGGCATAGTCAAGGTAAGTCATCCACATAAAGGTAAATTTAAAGTGAATGACCATCGCTTTAAATTATATCTTAGAGTCGAACTTGACAATAGCAGGGAGGAGCATAATTTAAACAAGTCACTTTAATTATATATAGATACATCTAGCTAAGAATGTTAAATAAGCACTATAGTTGTAGGGAATGTAGATGTTTTATATTTATAACATATGAGTGAGCAAATATTGATCCATTTTGGGTATGCATTAGCGCAATATTTATGTAATCAATGTGAGAAAAAGAAAGTGGGGATGATTTGGGATGATTTTCATTAGGTAGTACATGAATTGGTTGGTTAGGAGGATGGGATTATTTAGCATATTACCACTAATAAAGTTACTTGATACCATAATCTCCATGAGCTTAGATATAGTGAAAAACATATTATGTAGTGACTAAGAGATGAGGACTAGCAGGGGATATATATAGACTGGTTGCAGCTTAAGACGAGTAGCTAGCTGTTAGAGTGGATGTGAATCTACCCTATATACAAGAGAACCAGCTAAGATCAGACTCCCTTTAGTAGCCAATAAGAGAAGCTGAGAATTAGGATGATTCATCAGATAATGTAGCCTTGCATAAGACTCCAATGTCACCTAGAAATCGAGACCAACTAAAGATAACTCTATTGGTAAAATAAATAGGATAAATCTTAAAAGTGCAATGTACCATTTGGAATGAATAATGGAAGCTGATGGAGCATATTGCACAGTTCGAGCCACATGACCGATGGATAGAGGAGGTGTTGGTCAAAATGGCTAGACACCTCAGAGTGTCGATACCACCTCTATTAACTAGAATTCCCACATCATCATTGACTCCACAACAACTAAACGCTCGTGCTACTGTAGAGGCACCACCCAAGGATACTTAAACAACATTGATAGATGAACAGACACAAAGGTGGTCCAGGATGCTCATTACAGCGTCTTTTGTTTCTTTCATTTTCATTTTTATTTTTGTGTATTATTTATTATTTTGGTTTATCATAACAATTAGAAAGGGCTTAACCCTACTAAACTATTATTTTAAATTATTAATACCTTTTATTTTTATTCAGTTGTTATTTATTTCTTTTCTATTTCTTTTACCTTTTCCCCCTTTTATTTTCTTTTTTAAGGATTACTGTACTTAATTTAGGATGAAAATTGTGATAAGTTTATAATTATAATAATTATTTTCAGCTAGGTATAAAAATAATATTCCTTTCTCACTTTGTGTTTTTTCTCTTATATTCTTTTATGCTTTTATTGTATATATTGGGGACAATGCACATCATTAAGTGTGAGGAAGGGGTATAACGAAAATTTTGATAATTTTCAATTTTGAGTTAATTAGTAAGCTTATTATTCATCATTATTTATTCTTATTAACTGGCATCTTAATTTAGTTTAAATTTGTTCAAAGCACTTTAGATTATTAATGATTATTAAGTTAAATTAGCATGCAAAAAGATGAAAGCTAAAATAGGCTTGCTTTTGTAAGCCATATTTTTAGTAATCATTGATATGGTGATCTAAATGAAAATTGCATATTATTTACACACATCAAGCATAAATGTGAGCTTTTGAGCCTAGGAACAATACTACACCATATTATGCTCTTTTATTCTTTGTTGTTGTGTTTATCATGCATAGTTAGACGATTATAGAACTTGCTTTTATTATTCATGTTGAGATCATACATCAAACTAAAGAAATTAAAATAATAAAGGGATTTATATTTAACTAGTCGTTTTAGTTTATTTTTCTTTCACTATTATCTAACTTATTTTATCCCTTTGGAAAAACTAAATTTGAGATTTAGCCTTTTCTTTGATTGATAATAGTCGCACTGAAAGCCAATTACCATGTTTTTCTTGGAGAGTTTTTAATTACTTTTAAACCCTAAAAGATTTGCATTTATTTGATTACTTAAATTTGGATTATATTGAAGAATTTTAAAGAGAAGATATGTTATGCTTATGATTAATCGTGCATACAAGTTGTAAATTTATCTCTTCTCAACTGCATTATTGTTACAACCTTATATTCTTTCCCAAGTGACTTAAAGCTAAACTTTGAAAAAAAAAAAGAGAAAAGTTGTTATATTTGTTGGAGAGTGAGAAAAATTAATGTTGTGCAACTTTAAATATATACTTGAAGGATCTATGCTATAAAGAACTAAGTTTTGTGTAGTCTTGTTTATGTTAATTTCCTTAACCTCGTTACCTTTTGATTATCCTTTCCAAACCTTTACCCAAGTCCCATTACAACCTAATTAAAAGACTTTTTGATTTTTGATTTTTGCTTCTAGTTTACTTATTATTGGTGGAGATGTGACTTTACTACAAGCTTATGGTTAAGATTCCTTCAATGTATTGATTTCGAAGCTTTATTACATTTTCCATCCTAAGCATTTTGAGTGAATTGAGTGAATCATTTGTAAGGGTCAAGACTTATGCGCCTTTGATTTAAAAACTAATTGTTAATTCAATTGCTATTGATATTGATTAATGGAAGTTTGTTCCATGATTGCCAAATTCTACTTGTATGTTGATTTGATTAATAGGAGATAATAATTTAGGGCATAGATAGACAAGTTGAAATTAAAGGATGGATGTTTGTTTTAAGATTGCCAAAGACTACTTGGATGTTGATTTGATCAATAATAGATAATAAGTTAAGGCATGGATAGACAAGTTGAAATTAAAAAGGATGGATGTTTTTAAGTTTAATTATTTGGATTACGATTTGCTTAAAGACAAGAAAAAGCTTAAGTGTGGAGAGTTTAAATAAATGCTTAATAGACTATATATTTTAATCCCATATTTAGTGAATTTTGTTTGTTTATTTAAGAGTTTTTACTATTTTTAGTAATTAATTCATTTATAGCATTTTTTTAGGTCCTAACTACTTTCATGAATCAAAAGGAGTGGAAGTTGGGCAAAATCGAGGTAGAAAAATGAAGAATTGAAGATATTTTTAGAAGACACAATTGTTTGTACTTAGACATGGCCTTGTGAGAAACCATGCAAGTTCCTATAATTGTAAACAGATTGAAGGATGTTGTTTCATCATTGTTGGGGTTAGACACGTTGGCGTGGTGATGGACACGACCATGTCCACTACCTTTATAAGTTATTGGAACTGTGTTTTTATGCAACTATTAAGTTTTGCAGTGACACTGAGGGACACAGTCACTATACTTGATGATGTGGATGATTGTGTTCAGTATAGAAACCTCAATTTTAAAGTATAGATGGCAATTAAGAAGGGCAATTACAAAGTTCAAGTTTTAAACATAATTTTGAACTTTAATATAGAAGAGGCTTATGGATTGACATAGAGATTTGATTAGATAGCATACTTCTAGTGACGTTTCAATGGATTTCACTATAGAAAAGGGATATATAATAGATTCTCTTATTTTTAATTCTTCTTTTGAACTTTTTATTATGTTTTCAATATTTATGAACTGAATTTGTTTAGTACCTTGGTGGGATTAGCCTTAGGATGGATTTTGTGTTTTGACACTATAATTAACACCATTTGATTGTTGATTCATTGGACTCAATTATATGTTTTGATTATTTCTTAAATTAATATTTATAGATATTATTTCATATATGATTTTATGGAATTAAGATTACGAAATCCTTTGTATGAATAGATTAGCATAGTTGAAAGTAGTTGTATGCAAACCTAAAGATTGGTCAACATAAATCCTTTGGACTATGGTCAAATATATACTAACTAAATTGTGAAATTATTTGTATAAATAGATCTAGTATAACTTCAAGGAGTTGCATATAAACCTAGAGATAGGTTAACATAAATCCTTTAGATTAAGGTCAAACCTAATAGTGAAATTCACAAATCAATTAAAGCAATCTTAGGGTTTTAACTAGAAAGAGTTTTGAATTAATTAACCTAAGATTAGGTGCTGATAGTCTTGAAAAATATTAACATAAGATAATAATTTCTATTAGCTAATGATATTTAATTAAATTGCATGGTAAATATTTAATAGCTTAAGAAATCTTAAGGGGATTTATTACCTATTACTGCTATTTCAATTGGATAATTTTTATGTAATTTATGTTCTTGGTTATCAATTGTATTGAATATTAGTTTAGTTTTATTGTTAAATTAAATCTTCACCATAATTTTCTAGTTAAATAATAGAAAAGAAGTAATTATTGCTACTTGTAGTCCCTGTAAGATCAATACTTGATATTGACTATCAATATACTATAGTTCGATGGATAAACTTACCTTTGAGAAATATAGATATCACTAAACTGAACTTTGATATTACCAAACATGAAGTTTGCTCTTTTTCACATATTCTTTAGTAGTTTAAATAGCCTTTATTCATGAAACTAACACATATAAGGAGGACAATATCTAATATCTTTTCTACTTTATAATTACTTAATTCTTTTACTATCAATTGTGGGAGTATTATTTCTTCTCTGAGTAGTACAAATATTGACTAGTTAATGCAAATGGATAAATTATTAACATTTACTTTAGTAGAAGTTTATGATTGACTAATAGTTATTTTTTTTTAGAAAATGAATTATAAATATACTATAGATGAAACTATTACAAACATTACAATGAGTTCTAGGCTATTAGCCTAACAGTCATATTACCAAAGTACTAAGGAATCTAAATGCAGTGTAGGGAATATGTTGTAAGATAAGAAAGCTAAGATGAGTTATAAATTCCATCTTCATTTCATGTCTATCAAGAGCATATGTTGCATTTTTTTAGCATAGATACACTCCCAGATCTGGTTAACAATCCCATCTGTAACTAGATATTTCGCTTCCTTCTTATCGATGAACCATCTGCTATTACCCTCCTTCCAAATTGTGTAAATGGTAAGGGTAAAGGTTTCTTTATAAAGAGAGGTGTTAGCTTGTCCTAGCTTGGAGTTTCTAATAATCCAATGTAATGCATGCTACCAGTCATATTGGTAATTATTTTATATTAAAAAATGCAATATTTGGCTCTAAATCACTTTGGAATAGCTATAAAAAAAGAATAAAAGTCCCTGTCCTCTATTGCCCTATTGCAAAGCACGCAAATATTATCAGCTATGTTACCATGCCATCGGCTCTTAGTTTGAAGTCGATTCTTGATCGTAAGCCATGTGATGAATGTAGCCTTAGGGCTAATGGTATTTCTCCACAATAGATTAAACCAAGGGACGATAGAATAGTTATTGGAAAAAAGTTGATAACATAAGCAATTGATGAATTGGCTATTTCAGTTTAGCACCCATATAATATTATCCTCACTCTCAACTGAAGATAGTCGAGATAGGTGTACCAAGAGGGATGAAAACCTCTGAACTCACCTTTCCATTCTCCATTAACAATCAGTGAAGATAACTTTGTCTTTTAGAGGCATATGATTCCGTAGTTGCTAAAAAGTAGAGTGCTAAATGATAGGAGTAATATCGAGCCAATTATCGAACCATATCCATATCCTTTCTCCATTCCCAATCTGGTGTTTAATGCAAGGATAAATGTTCTCCCTCATCTTCATCATTTGCTTAAGAATTGGAGAGTTGTCCTTAGTGAAGTCAACATGCCAAAAATTCAAATTCTTACATAATGTTCATGCAACCATTTGATCTATAATGCATTACAATTAGTATATAACCTGCACAACCTTTTTCACATTAACTATTTCTGCATGTTAGTTATCGAGATAATCCCAAAACCACCTTTTTGTTTGGGAGAGTAACCTCACTCCACTTAATTCAAACCTTCTTTAAGTTTCCAAGTTGACTAGACCATAAGAACGATTTCATAATTATGTCTATGTCCTTTATGGCTCTCATTGGCATTGCGATATATATAGTCCAATGAAGATGTAAACCAGAAAGCACCGAAATGGTAAGGGTAATACGATCTGCATATGATTAGTATATGTTTTTCTATGCCATCACTCGAGATTTGAGTCATTCAGTAATTGGTAAACAGTCATGAAACTTTGACTTATATGTTGTAATGAGAACTCCAAGATAGTTAACGGATGTTGAGACATTTTGAAGGCTAGTGAGGTTATTAATGACACGCAGAATCCTCACATCTACAAAGTTACATAGACTGCACTTGTTAAGATTATGATGCAAGCTTGACCATTAAGTAAATACATTAAGAGCATTCATCATTAGCTGGATAGAAAAAAGGTCAGTTACACATAAAATGATCAAGTCATTAGCATAAATTATTATGATGCAAGCTTGACCATTAAGTAAATACATTAAGAGCATTCATCATTAGCTGGATAGAATAAAGGCCAGTTACACATAAAATGATCAAGTCATTAGCATAAATTAAGTGTGTGATATTGACTTCCTTGCATTTATGGTGGAATTTAAAGGCACCATTACACAATATGAGCTTATTTAATAACTTGAAAATTCCTTCCATAATAAGGGTAAATAGATACGAGGACAAGGGCACCTTGTCTAATTGTCTGACCAATTCTTAACGGCTTGAAAGGAATACCATTAACTAGTACACTCAAGGATGAGGACTGCATATAAGCCATTATCCACTACTCAAATTTGTAATACTAACTCAAACTTTAAAAATTAATACTAAAATGCTCCAACCTTCAATTTTTAACAAAATTAGTCCAACACTGAGTTCTCTGTTAACCGTCACGTCATAATACTATGTATATCACGTGGCTAACACACCTTGTATTTTCGCCACATATGAATTTTATTACTAATAAATTAAAAATATCAAACTCAAACTTTAACATGTGAAGAAGAGTATAATTATTTAATTTATTAAATAATAAAATCCGTACATATTACAAATACAATAAATGGCAGCTATGTGACAGAAATACTAATATAACACGGCTTACCAAATCATCCACATTCATAGAGAACTTAATATTTGGTTATTTTTTCTAAAAAATTAAAAATTAAAGCATCTTAGTACTATTTTTTAAAATTCAGATTAATATTATAAAATTTAATAAAGTTTGAATTTTTTTAATGATTATCCTTTTTCCTCAAACGAGCTAATACTTCTTGTCAATCAAGTCATTTTTGTCAGTGAGAAAGAGAAGAGAAAAAGCAATTTAATAATTTTTTGTATTTACAATTACCTGTAAGTAAGCTATATAATTTAT
>JANZXR010378287.1:0-18101 GCA_027575705.1 Erythroxylum echinodendron
CTGATGAGTGAAAGGCTTAATGCCTCATATTTGTGTATGATACATCTGAGCTTGTGTGATACTGCTGATTCTGTGAATTTATGAAATATTTGTGATATGTTTAGTGTATGAATAAGTGTACTATGCCTAATATGTTGTATGAATTGAGTGGACCATCGATGATGGTTACCTCATTGAGTTCGCAAACTCACCCAAAATTACAACATATTTTTCAGAACCGAGAGATTAGACTCCTAGCTCTAGAGGGACTTCTCTGAGACTGTGTAGATCAGATTGGCCAGAGAGATCATGGTACACAGGTCGGTCAGCTGGGATTTTTGGATTTTTGGATGACCTAGATAGTTGATGTATTTCTTCCTCTTTCATCGTATCTGTATTAGGTTTTTTGTATGTACATATTGTACAGTATAACGATGTATATACTGTTGATTTGAGTAAAGAAAAGAGGAAGAGTTTGGTTTTAAAAATCTTGTGATTTACAATTACTGTTTTTATTATGCAATTGTTATGATGCCATATGGAGTATTGTAATGGTTGCACGTAGCGCTCCTTTATCATAGGATATGTATCGGAATGACCTACGGGCGTCCCGGTGTGTACCCTACGATGAGGGAGTGTTACATGAAACACCTTATTTTTCAAGATCATAATGTTGCCGGGGCATTAGTTAACTCAAATGGCATTACTAAGAATTCAAAGTGCCCATACTTGCTCCTAAATGTACTTTTCGGTACATTAGCCTCTGCTATCTTAAACTAATAGTACTATGATCTCAAATCCAGCTTAGTGAACAACTAAGCTCCCTATAACTGATCAAGCAAATCATCAATTCTAAGTAATGGGTACTTATTCTTACCTGTCACCCGATTCAGTTGCCTATAATCGATGCATAACTCAAAGTCCCATCTTTCTTCTTCACAAACAAAACTGAAGCTCCCCAAAGTGAAACACTAGGTTCAATAAAACCTTTTTCTAGCAACTCCTACAGTTGAGCCTTCACCTTCTTTAGTTCCTTTGGTGCCATCCTATATGGAGGAATGGATATAGGAGCAACACCTAGAACTAAGTCAATCGTAAACTCCGTTTCTTGATCTGAAGGTAAACCAGATAGCTCGAAGGGAAACACATCCAGAAATTCCCTAACCACGGGAATGTCCTGCATATTTTGCTCAGTTCTAGTAACGATGACATGGGCTAGATAGGCCTCACATCCACCTTGTATCAATCATAATGCATTTATGAAGGATATCATCCTGGCTGGCACTGCTTGACTAATTCCTCTAAATACTGTCCTCGACTGATTAGGAGATTCTAGTACTAACTCTTTAGTATAACAGTTCATGATAGCCCTATGAGTAATGAGCCAATCCATGCCCAAGATAATATCTATCTCTCTCAACTGTAGTAAAATCAAGTCTGCCTCCTACTCTACCTAGTCAATCCAAATCAAACATCTTTTACAGACTTCTCCTATCACTGTAGCACTACCTATTGGTGTACTCACCTCTAATCCATACTTTAACAGCTCTCTATCATAATGCAGCCTAGATGTCAGATGTGATGCGATGAATGAATTCGTATATCCCAGATCTAGCAATACAAATGCTTCATAATCATAAACAAGTAACGCACATACAACAACATCCAGAGAATCCTGAGCCTCCTGCCTAGTTATGGCATAGACTCGGGCTTAAGATTGCAGTCAGCTGCTTCACACCTCAGTTTTAATAGAAGGACTCCCTATGCTCACTCTACCTCTACCACGGCCTCTCTATCCAATCCTACTACCTCGACTCTGCTAGATTGTAGGTTCACTCTCAAATCTCCCACTCATACCAGATTGAGTTCCCATAGCAGTTGAACAATCTCTAATCTAGTGGTCAAAAGAGCCACATCTGAGACAAGCTCCAATCAATCTCCAATACTCACCACCGTGCCTCTTCCCACAGTGCTTACAAGGGAGTAACTGACTTTGCACTGAACCTCTTTCACTGCTAGACTGTACAAAACCAACTTTCTGTTTGAATCCTGACTGTCTTGATCCAGTCGATGGTCTGAAAGCTCGGTTCTGGCACTTACTGAATCGTCTGCCCAAACCACTCTAAACCTCACTGGATCTCTTCAATTTAGACCCTTGCCCAAACTCTACTTGTCCCTCTCTTAGTAGCTGCTCAATTTTGATCGAAGCATCTCTCAACTCAACGAAACTACTCAGTCTGGAGATCATTAATCTTGTCTTGATCTCTATGTTTAACCCATCTTCGAATCTCCTACACTTATCTTCTTCGTTAGGAATCAAAACAGTAGCATATCCCATCAACTCATTGAACCGGATCTCATATTCTTCCACTGACATCCTACCCTGCTTTAAATCCACAAACTATTTCATCTTCCTATCCAAGTAGATCTTGGGCGTGTAGTTCTCCTTGAAGACCCTCAAAAAGTCTACCCACTTCAGGTTGCAAGGCCTAGTAGTACTGCCTGGAATAGTCTTCCACCACTGGTAAGCTGGGCCTTGCAGTAAGGACACTGCATAGTTGAACTTCTCATTCAACTCGTAGTCTATCTGGTCAAAAACCCTTTCTATCCTTTCTAGCCATCTCTTAGCCTCAGTAGGGTCTGTACTTCAGTAGAAGTCCACAACCCCTACTTTCGTAGCCTATCATATCTCCTCTCCCTTCTCTCAGGAACTATAGGAGGCATTAACTCTGGTTGAGGTACAAAGGACTCTCTACTAGCTCCTACAGATTCTTAATCGTTCATGTCAACTGACCTTCCCACTTGATCACCTAAGGTGGATGACCTATAATAGATAATAATTTCAATCATTATTCGTATTTCACGCGATATCTTATACTTAACATTCCTATATATCCCTATGGATGCCAAACCATGCTTTGATACTAGCCAACTGTGGCACCCTGCTCCCATCTAACATACGCTCGTAGGTCCTTTTGGATTTCCGAGCACCTGTCCGATGGAAGCGGTGCACCAACTATAACACTTTCACTTAACTCGCATGGCATCATAAATTAAAACATAAGAATCACAAATACTAAAACCCAAAATTTCCTCATTCATTTTATAAACAATATGTACAATGTAGCATTACATCATCATCCATCAATGTACATTGTCAAAAACCTATCACAGTCTACATCTTTGTCTACAAAGTATGCTACATACTAGAGGAGTTTACAAAATAATTAATTAAATTCATTAATCTTAGCTGATCAACCTTTGATCCATATCTTCTTCACACAAGTATAAGAATTATGCTTCTTGTGCAGTCTCTCAGTAGCTAATGTTGTCTCTCGGTCCTGAAATGACAACGTACAATTTTGGGTGAGTGTTGTGGATTCAGATGAGGTAACAATCATTTATATTTTACTTAATTCATGCAACACATCAATACATATAATGGATAATTCATATCTTTACATATACAAACAGTATCACATTCGTATTCTCATTCAGCACAAGGCAACAATACAATTTAATCGTTCAAACACATATATTAAAATGTATATGCAATGCTCATATGACTCTTTTCCCATTATTATGTTGTTGTAACCGAGTGCCTAAACTATCCTGTATCTATTGTAGATATCGGGCTCATTTATACTATCCCTTATTCGTTGGAGATACAGGGCTTATTTTACATAGTGAGCCTTTGGTTCTTAATCACATTTGGAGCTTTAAGCTCATTTTCGGTGGCTACTCAGGTCGTAACTCTCATTATCTGATCATGCATTCATGTATGGAATGCATCTCTCATAATTAATAAATCATATCAAGAAGCATTTAGTTCTTAACATTTACATACAAGTAGCATTTCAATATTATAATCATTCATCAGATCTTTATTGTCCGAAATCAATACAATCAAATCACATTCATTCGATAATTCAAACATAATATAAAGAAAACAATTAATTGAGTAAGACCATCTAGGTTACTCACTGTTTACTCCAAATAGCTTATTACTTTGAAGTCCTAGCAATGTCTGAAAGTGCTTAATCTATTTGCTCTTCTATATCATGCAAGCATACGCATTTACACACATTAGAACTTTGTAAAATTACATAAGTACTCATTTATGCACATATGTATACAAGGTTTATGCATAATGCATGTTCAATGACAATCCCGCGTATCTTTTCTTAATTCACATCTACAAATTAACGAACAACATTTTTTAATCATTATTTAATCGCTAATACTCTTTACTCACTTTAATCATCTCATTCATCATCAACTAAGTTCATTTAAGATCTCATTTAGGCCTAAATACCTCATATGGGAACACCCTAGGATTAATAGGTTCATAATTCACTCAAAAGACGACTCTTCTTATCATTAGGATTGGCCACGATTGTGCAACCCCCACCATGCTTGTGAAAGAACCACATTTTTCAGGCCACGATCGTGGCTTTGGCTTGAGGGCCACGATCGTGACAGAACATTAAAATCTCTAGGTCACTCCTTTTCCAGGTTTTTCTCAAGATAGCTTTTTGGTCAATTTGGCATGGAGATTTTGAGATTGATACTAGGGTTTTTAAGCAATGAATTCTTATAAAAAAATATTATTCTATGTCTTAAGTTTCTAACGAACCTAATTTCATACAAGTTGGTTCAGTATTCAGAAAGTTATACACAAAATACTACAGACTGTTCAAAAATAGAGACAACACCCAATACTTAACTTCAAGTCAAAATTCAAGACTCTTAGGGATGGAATTAAAATTCGATTTCTTCATACAAATTGTATCCATATGTCTCTATTTTCATCCAAAGTTAAAAGCATACCATTTAGATGTCCAAATATTAATATATGTCTAAATTATAGATGCATGTTCAGTAGAAACACTAGATCTAACATATTTCCAGCACTCCTCATCATCAATTTCATCCTAATTCATCTCTTTATTACTTAGTCTATCCTTTCTAAATTACATACTCATTATTTCCTCTTCATTCGTATCTCCAATTCAACATCAATCCATACTAATTCCAATACCAATTTGATTGCATTAAACTATCAACTTCTACTCATTTAACTTACCATTTCAAACTTAATCTCATCATTCGTGAAAATCCAATCTCCTTCCAAACTATGTCTCATTCCTAAACATCAAACCATTCATTGTCAATATCCATCATTTCAAGTTCATAACCTCATTATTCTTACCTCACCAATTTAAACATTCACCAAAACAAATTATACAAGGCATTAACCTTAACCACAAAAATAGGACATATTCATATACTCTCTCATCATCAATTTTCTGCACACTTTCTATTTCTATAACACCTTCATTTTACTTCTAAAATATGATACTAATTTACTCATTTCAAGACACCACATTAACCCTTTCTTTAACCTCAAATTCAATCTAGTTCATCCACGTAACAACTACTAAAAAAGTCATGTGTTTTAAGCATTAAAACAGAAAATTAGCATATCATCTCATCAACAACAACTTTTCAATTATCAACAAATCATCACTCTTCCATCACCATTTTTATGATCATGCTAGCTCTAACCCATCATCAATACAAAAACAAGGCATAAACTATTTTCTCATTCTTCAACATTTTTATACACTTTCATACACCATTTACAACACCAAGCAAAACATAACTCCATTACCTCTTCATCCACACACATCCTTAAGTCATGAATAATATTAGCTCACTAAATTCTTTTTTTTTTTGAAAAAAGCCTCATTATAAATCAAACACCCATGAAAATACTTAAGGAATTTCATATTCAAAACAAAACCTCAAATTACTCATCATAATGTCCCATTTACACTACCAACTCTAGCTTTGTTGACAACCCACGTACATCATCATCCAAGAGTGATTAGGTTAGTTCTTTTGTGAGAATGAAGAAGACAACAAGGTGAGAGTGGCAAGTGAAAAAAAAGAAGGCTAGGTTCAACGTGTATGGAGGTTGGAGAAGCAAAAATCGTGAAAAAGAGAACAAGATGAAGCTCACAAAGAGAGGGAGAGAAAAGCAAGTGAAAGATAACATTTAATTTGGTCTTTCAAATAAAAAAGTGAAGTTTCGTGAGTGGAGGAGTGGTGGCAAGTGGTGGTGACACTTGTCACTGCCACTTGTCACTTTCCTATGGTCCCATTTGGACCCCTTTTAAAAACTAGTCCATTTAATCCCAATTTCTACTCCAATTTTCTTTAAATTTCAATGAAATATCATTAAATACCAAAGCCATTTATAAAAATTTTCACTACCATTTGACTCTTAATTATACTTCCATTCATCAATTGTCCTGCCACTTAATGTTTTTCTTAGTCTAAAATTCACCCAAAATTTAGGATTTTTGCCAAAATTTCTAGATCAACATTTATACCCTCCATAACAATTTCCAATATATAAAAAAACCATAATTCATATCAAAAATCACATTTATATCAATTGTACCTTTAAAATGTCAATAAATGCATGTACAATCTTTTTAATATGCAAAAATAAATATTCATATATGTGTGTGTACGTCATATTATGCATAAGCATGAAATGCACTTTCTAACCTCTCAGTAATCTCTCATGCAAAATATTCTAGGGTTCTAACCCTTAGCGTGGGATAACGGGATGTTACAATTTTGATGCCAAGGTTTGTGCCAACATAGAGAGAAATAATGAATAACATGTAAGGCAAGCCAATAAGGGGAGTGTGAAGGTTATTTTTTAGCATAAATATTGTGTTTAGGTTTATGTTATGCCTAAAAAGTTCTAAAAATTACCTAGGCCATCCTACTCGCAAATATACGAGGTAGTTGTAGTGATTATCTAGGGTTGTCTCCCACGGGGGTGAAATTGGTTAACCTGAATTAATCTTGGATGAAAAATAAAAACAGATGCAATCTTAAACACTCTATCCCAAATTGTTGAGTGAAAGCTTTAAAGAAAGTCACGAAATTAGAATGAAAAGTGAATTGATTCAACTGGAAACAAAGACAAGTAGAAATCAAAGTGGAAAACTTAATTTCACTAATTTAATCTCCTATGCATGATTAAAAGGATATGATTGGACAATTGTCTTACCGAAATTAACAGTTTGGCCCTAAGATCATCTCAAATAATCAACTAATCTAACTTTCGTATTCTACAAGTTATCACCCGAGTTAGTTATAGAAACCCGACCACTAATTACCATTTGGGTTAATATATTTCTAATTCTTAACCTAAAAGGTGCTCTATTTGGATTGCGGGCAGAATCTCAAAATTTCAGTCCAAGAGTGATCAAAATAGGCATTGTCACCAGAGTGAGCATAGGAGTTTAAGAATTGGTTGAGCTACTTCTAGTTAACCTTTGCTCTATCTAACTTTTTCATGATAAGCAAGTCTCCTTGTTACTTGTTTGTCTAGGTGAATAGGTGACCTGTATACCTTAAATCCACAATACCTACATTCTACACAAGCTTAGTAAGCTCTTTGCAAGCTCCTTTATGATTAATTCTGCCACCTTCAACTTTTGTTTAGAGATACTGTACAATTAAAATCTCTTATTAGTGCCCAGGGCCTAGCTAATCCTACATTAATTGTTTTGATGTTAGCTCTCTGGAATAAGAAGTTAGAAACCTATATTATTGGCAGTTCAAAGTCTGTATTTATACCTTAGAGCTGGCAATTCAGATATATGAGTTGATCAGATTCCTAGGCTATTTGTACCAAAACTTTGTCTGAGTTGTAGGAAAAAATTATCCTCCCATTGTAATGGTGAGAATGATTAAAAAGTATCTTTCATTTAGTACCCAAAAAGCTACGGCATTTATGTAAATGAGGCAACTTTATTTTTGTTTCAAGCTAACCTCTTTTACATATTGTCTTTTTTTAGGGTCATTCAGCCCTCTTATATTCCTAATTAGAGTAGTCATGATCTTAGACAAGGGGTTGATCCCCCTTTAACCTGCCCTTCCCTTTCTTTCTTACTAATCTTCTTCTGTTACTTTTTGAGGGATCCATTTCCTCTTCTTTATGATTCATAGGTAGCTCAATTTCATCATCACTGAATAAACTAACAGTACCAGTCCCTTTATCACCAACTCTTATATTATCTTGGGTAATTTTGTTTATAACAGGAACTGACTTAGTTCCAATTAGATTCCCACTTATATTCACTAGTGTTAATTCATCAACATCCTTGTTTTCCTTCCCAGGATTATGCTCTTTGCTAAAAAAGGTAGTCAGAGGAGGAGTATCAAGCCCCATTAGCTCATTACGGGCTTATGTGTCCTTGTAGGCTTCCATATCTTGCTGAAGTTATTTGGTTCTTAGGTATAGGTAATGGCAATTCCCATTTTTACTAGCTCACCATCCTCTTATAGCTTCGTGATAAGAATGGATTCAAGCAACTCAACATTCTTTTTTATCTCAATACATATTTCAGCTTAACGTATTCTCTCCATGCATGTTATTTGTGAATCCATGTAAATAGGCTTGTTTATAGAGCTAGCTAGGAAGCTAAGCCCATTCATGGTCCAGAATTTTAAAGGTACATTATGAACATTGATCCATATTAGAATCCTATCAATGTTAACTCTATCTAATTCGACTTTTGCCTCCAATTTTGTATGAACTTAGGCTATCCACCAACATGCCAAGGTCCTTTTTCTAGAATCTCATCAAGGTATGTTTCATTGATAAATTTGAAGATAAAAGTGCCATCCTCCATGAGCATTGTTCTCTTTAGTCCTTTCTTACTCTAAATGTTCGCAACCCAAGTCTGAACTAGAGGAAATGTTGGTCTTTTACTCCAAAAGAAACTAACAATTGTAGAGGACCACAATACAACTCTAACTGTAAGTAAACTTATAGGTAGAGTAAGAACCTCATCCACTATGTCTCCTTCAAAATGTCTTATACTTATTCTACTAAGTGGCTAGTTTATCCTTCCATCAAACAAGAAATATGGTTAGATGGATTCTTTGGTGTTGAGGTTTCACTAGTTTTGTCCCCTATATATGATTCACTTGCTAAGGCTTAGGTAACTCCTTCTGAATGAGGTTTTTTGCTCTATCTTCAAGGCCCTTAGATGAAGGAGGTTATAAGGCCAAGTTCTAGCCTTCCATGAAGCTGAGACCCTGTGTAGGGTCGCAACTAAGTGGTTGCATCACTATAGCAATAGACCTATAGCAAGCAGTAACTTACCAAAAAGGAAATAATGCAGGGACAATTAAATAACTTTTGTTAGTGAAATGTTAGAGCCCTTCTCTCTACTTTATAAGGCTTGTATCCAAATTTAGAATAATTGAAAGGAGTTACATGCAAACCTAAAGATAGGTCAACATAAATTTTACGAATTAGGTTTAAACTTAATAGTAAAATTCATGGATCAATTAATGCAATCCTAAGCATTTTAATTAAAAAGAGATTTCAATTAATTAACCTAAGATTAGTTGTTATAGTCTTAAAAAAGAAATTAAGGGATCTCAAATCTATTTATGGCGATGGTGATGGTAATGGTGATGGTGATGGTGATGGTGATGGTGGTGGTGGAAGAAAAGATTTGAAAGTGGGAAAAGAGAAAGGAAAAGAAAGGATGATTTTTGACAATCAATTACATCAACCTACGAAAATATGTTTTTCTTGTTTTTAAAGTTACCAAAACTAGTGGTTTTCTTTAATTTTGAAAACAAAAAGACAACTATTTTGAGCCAAATATGTTTTAGTAATTTATTTTCAATTTTTTGTAATCATAAAAATTTAAAACTCATAATAAAAAAGAAGATTATTGTTGAGAAATAAGATATAATAGAAAGAGGAACAGGGAGACGGAGAGCCTTAGACCAACTGGTAAAGTTTGCTCCTTTATGACCAGAAAGTCACAAGTTCGAATCACAAAAGTAGCTTCTTTGTAAAAATACAAGGGTAAGACTGCATACATTAATGACCCTCCTCAGATCCTACAAAGCAAAGAGCCTTGTGCACTAGGTACGCTGACTTTGAATTTTTACAAAAAGAGCAGGAAAAAGAAGAAATACCAAGAAGGGATAGAGAAGGGATGCTGGAGTTTATTGTAACAAAAGGCAAGCTTTTTAGGAGATAAGGGTTTCTAGTACAAATAAAAAAGAGATATTTGGAGAGATATTTTATAAAGAAGACTACTACCTAATTTAACAATTTCATTTAAAAATGCTTTTAAATAAAAATTAAAATATTTTATTTATTTTTAATTAAGTATGATCTGCATATATTCTCACATAAAGTATAACAACAATAACAACAACATTCAGTATGAATCTCACTGCTCTACAAGGTTTGGGAGAGGTACAATAGTATGCAGCCTTACTCTTAACCAGTAGAGAAGCAACAACTATGGTCTGCATATATTCTCACATAGAGTGAAACTTAAAAAATGTCAACATAAAAAATGCTAATAATTGAGTAAATAGCAAATATATTTACAATAAATTGAAACTTTGAACATTTAATTTATATATATTTAGTTATGTTTAATATTACAAATTTAGTTAAATTTAAAATATAATTGAATATAATTTTCCCTTTAAATTTTACATTTTAGATAGCAATTTTGGAAAAGTGAATAAGGTATTGCATTTTCTATAGCACAACTATCCCAAAAGTATTATAAAAATACCAAGATAGTCAAGGTTAGTTAACCTTGTCTATCTAAGAATGGAAGCTACCATACAAGAAAGAGAAATATAACTACTTTATATATACAAATTTGTACAACATCCACCTATCAAAGATTCCACTGGGTTCCCATACAAGGGGTAATCATGTGAACAACTTTTTTGGTGATTATAGCAGCTCAAATCCAATTTAGTATTTTATTCGTTAGTTGATATTTGTCTTCTTCAACTTCTTTGTAGACTCACTGTTTCCTCTCTGTCCACAACATATATATGGTAGCAGTAAAAGCAACCCTAAGGAGGATAGCATTCTCCTTACCTGGTTTAGAATGAAAGATAAATCACCTCCTACTCTATATGGATTTAGAAAATGCACAAGCAAAAAACAAATGATCTCAGTCCTCATTTGAATCGGGCCAAAGAATACAACTAGTATCAATCATGTTGAGCAGCCACCCACTCTTGGTTCTGAGTCTATTTTTTGATTGTTAACCTAGTAATGAATGAAGCCTTGGGGTGTAGAGAGTTCTACCATATCAAATTGTAACAAGGAACCACCATGCTCTCATTTTAGATTATTTTATGACAACGGCCCAATAAATAAAGTATTCCAGTGTGGCATCCCCCAATGGGGGAAGGTTTTCAAGCAAAGAAGAAAATCTCCTAAAGTTACTCTTCCATACACCATCTTGAATGAGGATAACTACTTTAGCATCCATAGGAAGTTGATTTCTCAGGTGTCAGAACGCAATATGGTTGATGAGAGGACTTATCTCCATCCAATTATCGTATCAAAGCAAGTATTGCCTCCTCCATTGATCCTAAGTTTGACATAGGGATATAGCAAGTTCCGCATTTGCAACAATTGATGGAAAAACTAAGAAAATTGGGTGGAAGGAGAAATTGGTAGAAAGTTTTGATTGTGGAGATAGATCATACACACCCATTTTATCCATAGAGCTTCTTATCTGCAACCAATCTCCAGATTCTTTTGCTTAGTAATACCTTTTGCATAGAAAAGGTAGATACAATGCTTAACCCTCCTTACTTCTTCAGGAATGTTACTTCACTTCATTTACCTTTTGCACTTTTTCCCAACTCACATTTTCCCGACCATAGAAACGCTTTCAAAACTTTGTCAATCTCTCTTATAATCTTTCTAGGTAGAGTTGTATGCACTAGCCAATGTGTTTGGAGACTACACAACACTAATATGATAAGAGTAACCTTGCTTGCATAGGATAACACTCTGTTTTGCCAGGAATGGACTCTAGCTTTGATTCTTTCCAATATTGGTATACAATCCCCATATTTCAACTTTCACGAGGATATAGTCACCTCAAGGTACTTGACAAGAGGGGGATGGATGTTCAAGCTCACTGCACTATTAAATGCCTCATAATTTCATACATCTGTTGAAATACGCATGCTGCTTTTTGCATTATTTATCTTCAGCCCAGACCACTTCGAGAATAGCCCCAAAATATGCATCAAGTTGTGAATGGAGGCACTGTCTACTGTGTAAAATAATATGAGATCATCTACAAACTTGAGATGAGAGAGTTTAAGCTCCGAGCACTTCGGGTGAAACCTGAAATTACCATTGGATGCAATAAGAGAGTTAAAAAGTTGAGACAAGCCTTCCATGACTAGTGTGAAGAGCTAAAGGGATAGAATATCCCCTTGCCTTATACCATGTAAGTTCTTGAATGGCTTAGGGGCGTTTCTATTAACCAAAACACTCATGGAAGAGGTTTGAATGCACTCTATGATCCATGTCACAAAAGCAGAGGGCAATTTCAAAATTTCCAGAAAAGAACGGATGAAACTCCAGTTGACAATGTTATAGGCTTTGTGGAAATCAATCTTCAACATACAACTTTTCATACGCCTTCCAAATGAGTAGTCTTTCAACTCTTGTAATAGTAGGATAGCTCTTATATTTCTACCAGTTATAAAAGCTTCTTGTGTAATTCCCAGAATTTCCATCATAACCCTTTTCAGTCTCTCTGCCAATAATTTGGTAATAACCTTGTAAATTATGTTGCAGCATGAGATAGGTCTAAACTCCTCTAAAGACGTAGGGTGTTTCTTCTTAGGCATCAAACATATTTTTGGATTAAATTCATGTATTTTCCCATAATTTGATTCATTCATAACAAGATATAATTTAATATTCTAAAAATCATAATTCATTCAATAGTTTGCAATTAAATCTTTAATTTAATATTCTGTAAAAAGATATTCGTACTTAATAAAGTAATCTAGACTATTTTGTTAAATTTTCCATCAAATCTTGGTAGAATTAGTACTTACATGATTTAAAATATTTATTTGAACTTAGTCAAGTTTTTATGAAAAGAAAAACTAACAAAAAGGCCATAAAAATAATATTAAATAAAAAATCTCTTTTAAATATTGATTCACAAAGAATTAAAAATTATATGACAAATATATATCTTAAAGAATTTCAAGGTACTGGCCACTTCATCACTTACCACCAAGGATCGTAACGATCCACCGTACTAGGGGGAAATATGTTGTCAGGGTACCACTCAAGCTTTTAATTTTCATACTGTACCAGCTAGTACCAGGTGGTACATACCATACAGGTTGAATTCTAGTACAAATTGAAGATATATATACCAGATGCAAATATCGGTAGGTACTAGCCGATATCGAAAATTTAAAAAATTTTAAGGACTAAATTGCAGAATTTTCAAAATTTTTTGAAAATTTAAACTTTTTCCCTCCAGATTCACCCCCTTCTTTTTTTTAAAACTTTTTTAATTTATTATTTAATTAAACTATTATTCTATTTTTTATTTTTATTTTTAAAATAAAAAAATATTTTATAATTTTTATTACTAATAATAATTATACATTAAATAAAAATTAAAAATAAATTATTTTATTTAAATTTATTTTATTCTTTTATATAATATTTATTAATAAAGTATTAATAAATTTTTTTAAAATTATTTATTATTTATAAACTCATATTTATTTTAATATTTTTAATTATTAAATCAAATTTTATTTGAAATATATATTTTTTAAAAACATTTTTAAATATAATTATATTTATTAATAATTATTAAAATAATTTTATAAATTAAATTAAATTGACATTTATAATTTTAATTAATTAAATATATAATATATTTAATTAATAGTAAATTAAATAATATATGTTTTTTCATATTTCAATTTTACTTGATTATTTCTTTATCACAAACTCTTGTTAATATGATAATGAAATATTTTGCAATTTTTAAAAAAATTTAAAGACTATTTCTTAAATTTAAAAAAAACCTGAAATGGTATCCAATATTGAACTGGTACCAATACAATATTGTACCAGAAGTAACATTATTACCACTCCAAGCTTGCATTGAATATAGCATTTTCTTTGATTCTTTTCTCAAAAAATTTGTAGACAGCAAAAGAAATCCACTTGCTTTACATCACTGACATGAGGCCTACCTCGATATTGCCAAAATAATCTCGTCTTGACCTATATACTGATTCCGAACCCAAAATGGCAATTGGTAATTTTGGTAAATTCTCTCGAACATCCTATAAGCGACAACCCAAAATATGTATTAATATGAAAGTATACATTGTTCTATATAAATCAAGTGATAAAAAAGATTATGCACAATCAGAAATTGAGTTTATTGCAATGAAAATGGGTTCCAATATACAGTAACTCCCAAAAAGCATATAAAATTTGCGGTTGTTATCGAGAAAAATTAATAGCTACTTCTAACTAGACAAACTAGTATACAAGAATCTGCTTTCCTAATCGGTCGATGTCCGTCCTTAATCTTCAAGTAAAACAAGGGGGCTAAAAGACCTAAAACTCCCTATGTTGGAAAAATTACAGATGTGACTAAACAGCAGAATACCAAGGTTTCTCATCTTTGTAATTGATCCGGTGTGTGGTTGCTCGTAGTTGATGATGATGTCGTCCTACCACTCAGCAATCCATTATCTGCAGGCGGGCTCGATCCCCATCTCGCCTCTGATTCTGTAGGCTCCATTACTTTAACAGACCCATCCGTTAATCCAATAGCAAATTGGTTAGATTCCAATGGATGTGAAGCAACCACAAGCGGATATACAGATTGGCTTCTGCAAAACAATAAGCCCATGAGCGACTGTGAAAATATTACGTAACATCAGTAATATGTTGGAAATTTGTAGGAACTCGCCTACAAAGAAATTGACATCAAGGCTGAAAATGTTAATGCATGATGAGGTAGTCAATGTACCAAAACTTTTAATGGCTTCGAAATTCTCCATATGAAAAGGGTATGAACAAAAGATTGGACACGAAACAGCAAGATCACATACCCATTCAAGGCCGACTGTGACAAATATGCTGATGAAGCAATGCGACATCTTAATCTCAGGCTATCACCATCAAACACCGCGATGCTACCATCACAAAATGTAGCATAAACTAACTGGCTGTTGCAGGAGTATGCCGCATAAGATATAGGTGCAGGCAATGAATCTTGTGGTAACCACTGAAACAGACAAGCCACGATATTGTCACTAACATATACAAAAAGCAAAACTGTCTAAATGACCATTAGCCTGTACCTGCCTAACACGCTCCATCTTCGAAGCATCATATATTGCCAACTGGGTTTCATGAACTACCAGCAATCTAATTTGATCGGCGTGGAACTGCACTCGAGTATCACCAGAAGGTGCCTTGCCTACTGGAACTTGAATTGTAACTGATTTCCTTTTCTCCCATGTATCAATGCTCCAGACACAAAGCTACATAAATAATTAGAAATCAGCATCATAATAAGATCAGTAATATTTCATTTACACGGTTCATTTCTTATAATGATATCAAGCAAGTATCGTATCAGTCCAAGACTTTTGGGAGAGGATAATTTGTACCAGGATGACTGAAACAGATCAGATATTAAGATCAAACATATCATGTGCCTTCTACTTACTTGTGCATCAGCAGCTGCTGAAACCAAAATATTAAGATTGGTTGAAAAAGCTAAACCAGTTACTCGCTTCTGATGACCCTTCAATTTTGATTTAACCTAAATTACCAAACAAAAAAATTAGAACTAGCTGAGCGGGACAAGTACTAAGAATGATCAACTCAATATCAACTTGGAAAGAACAATCACCTCATCGACTCTAACATTGTATATGTGGATGGTCGAATCCTCCATTCCAATGGCTATAATATTATTGTCCTGCGGGTGGAATGCTAGGAAGGTTGAAGCTGGGGGAGGAGACATGAATGTTGTCATTACCTGCAGACCAAGCAATAAATTCAAGATAAGCTATACATCATGAACACTGAAAAATAAGAGACGCATCATGGAACCGAAAAACAAAAAAGGAAACAGAGATGTATTGTGCAGGCCAACCTTAAATGTCATCATGTTAAACAACGAAACCTTTCCACCTGAAGCTGACATTACGTATGAATCATTCTTAGAGAGTGCTATACAAGGTACTGCTTCTTCAAGGTTGACACCTGACACATCATTAGACATAAGAAGACCACTGTTGGGTTGCCAATGCTGTGGAACAACACTGGCAGTGGCCTTTGAAACAGCCAACATGAGTTAATATATTCAACAGTTCAAAGAAACTAAAGACATAATAAGATGAAGAGACAATTCAGAGAGCAAGCAAACAATCAAGAATTAAGTGGAGGAAAGAGGAAAATGAAAAACAGTGATTACCTTTCCAGACGGATTTTGTTCATTACGAGCCCATTTCCATAACTTCTGTATCCCATTCGACCCCAAAGCCAAAATTCCAACACCAGAATTTGTATATAGAAGTCGAACAACCTGCATGATAAAAATAAAAAGGTTGAAACATTTTTGCAGTAGAAAATAGAACATTAATTGCAGAATTATGTGCCAGTTAGAACATTAATTGCAGAATTATGTGCCAGTTGCACACACCTTGGTAGAAGTATCGGTGCTTTCTGGCAAGGTAACTACCCGACATTCACCAGGATCCACAATTTCAGCCAACTGCCAGGGTTTTGATTTATCAATTACATCATCCACAGTTCTGGGCTTTTCCATACTTCTATTTACGGCGTCGACTCCATTCTTAAATAAGATCCAAAAGTATATGAATCAAGCAATTTTCCGTTAACATACCAAGATTACTAAACTGTGGTAGCTTACCAAACATAGCAGGAACAAGAACATGCAAAAGGAATAAACTCTTCCAAGTACAGTTGGTTATGCCAATCGGAATACTAAGTTCACTCTATACAGCCATAAAGATTCTAGAAAAGAAATTGAACACAAGCCTTCATATATATCAAGATCCCCTACGAACAAAAAAAAACCAGGCCGAACTCCTGCCCACTTCCATAGAACAATATCATGGCAACGTTGACCTAAGTGGTATCATATTGGATCCTTGGGAACCATCACAAGTACGGCTGGCCTCTATTTGAACCAGAATGTCATGTCGTCTAGCGGAGCCTAGAAGAAGGTGACGTGCAGATAGTTGACTAGCTTGAATGAAAGATCGGCAGAAGACCAGACAGATTTTGAATAAGGAGAAACAGGTGACACAAATTCCATTAACAACTTGAACAAGAAATTGAGAACTTGTGACCCCTCAATACATGAAATGGCACACAACTTAGGCGCAAAATGCAGTATCTCTTAAAAGCTACAGCGTACTACATACGAAAGTAGATCTCAGATTTTGACATACAAGAATTGGCGCAGGCCTGACAGGAGAGCTCATTTCCACTTTACAGTTGACTGGACTGATAGTTGTGACACCAGAAGCAGAAACCTGATCAACGAAGAGAAGGACAACATTATATCTCAGAATCCAGATATTTTAAAAGAAACATGAAATGAGTTCAACACAAACATACTAACCTTAACAGCAGTAGCTTCAATAGGAGATTTAAATGCTTCATAAGCAGGAGTTTCCATTGTTCTCAATGATCTCAGGCCAGCAGCATTTGCAAGTATCTTGAATCCACTTTCAGCAGTAACAGCAAGAAGATTCCCTTCCTTGTTGAATCTCAAGCGAGGAAGACTCTGAAGCAATTGATATGATTAGGTACAAATGATGCAAAAGAGCTTAAAGTCTATAAAAGAAATAAAAGAGAAAAAATTAGTCAATCTGTTAGGTAACAATTCAACTTAATGTGCCTGTGTGTTAAATAGCACTATGCAGAGAGCAATAGCTCAGTATTATTCCGAAACAAGAAGGAAGAACCTTCTTCACAAGGGAAAACCCACTTACAGTCTCAGGAAATCTTCTGAGAATTATTTCCAATCTAAAAACCTACCCCACTTCCCCCATAGACTATTATTTTATATCTACTTATCCTAACAAACTTCTAAGTAATAGATATCCCCTGCTAACAACCTGAATCACTAAAATATATCGATATCTAGCTATCTCACTACTGCTTACAGCCTGTCTTCTTCTTC
>JANZXR010378413.1:0-18084 GCA_027575705.1 Erythroxylum echinodendron
GTCGAAAGAGTGTTTTCTGCAATGAAACTTATAAAAAATGATTTGCGAAATAGGATGGGAGACGAATGGATGAATGATATAATGGTGGTGTAACATGAGAGAGAAATCTTCAAAAAAATTGATAATGAGACTATTTTATAGCGGTTTCAAGCCATGGCGACTCGCGAAAAACAATTATCATCTATTAGCTCTAATGTCTCTAAAAATGTGTAAAGACATTGTAATTTGAATATTTTAGTTAACTTCATTTATGATGTGCTTTGTGAAATTGTTTTTTGAATTAATGTTGAATTTTCCAGAAGTCTTTGCCGTCAGTCCATCGCTATCCAATCAGCCCCGGCTTCAGAAAATTCCTGGCTCTGCCACTGCCTAAAAGATATGAATTCCTTAGACTCAGGCAGCTTCGACCACTCTACAGAATCACAGTTGCCAAATTGGCAAACTACCAACACTGTGATCATTATCAACATTAGGGCCAACATGAACAGCAAATACTTGAACTTTCCAGTTGCTGGTTGTATCATCAGATGCGAGCACGACTACTTCGTCATCATTCCCTTTCTCGCATGGGCCTGAACTTGTGGCGATAGAAGCACTTGAAATACAACTATCTCTTGATGCGCAATCCTTGAGCAATTCGACACTATCATCGAAAAATTCAGGTTCTTTAATTTCAGTTTGCTCACTGGTGGAAAGAGATGCGACATTCTCCTGTGAGACATTGCAAGATTGCTTCTTTTTCAAGTTACAAATATCAACTTCCAATTTACGCTTCTTCACCAGGTTCTCAACTCTTATACACACTTGTTTTGCAAAATATAAATTCTGAACTTCACTCTTTACGTTTTCACCATACCTATCTATATATTTAAGCCCAAAACCATCCGAAATAACGAAAACTTCCTTCTAGAAGGCCGATTAGTAAAATCTTCCAAAACCCCTCGAGATTTGGAAACCCTATCTGAGAAATTATCTCCACTCATGATTAATGCATTCAATAGAAACCAAAAGCAGAATAGCCAGTAACAAAATCAACCGCGTGGAAACTAGAACCAATAACCCAATACACCAATTCGCGCAATTCCAAAAACCAACTTCTCTAATTATCCTGGGTCAGTGAAAAGTGTAATGAATCCGCCTATTCAAGCCTTCAAAATCATCGCGGTAGCAGAAGAATGAAATGTGCAAGATTTTTAATTAAAAATAATAAAAAGAAGAACACGAAATGTTCATGAAAAATGAAGAGAATAAACAAGAGATACAGATGGAAGCCGGAGACAAGAACACGAAATGTTCATGAAAAATGAAGAGAATAAACAAGAGATACCGATGGACGCCAGAGACAAGAACACGAAATGTTCATGAAAAATGAAGAGAATAAACAAGAGATATCGATGGAAGTCGGAGACACTGACCTGACGGGATACGCGGGAGAGACAACGAACAGGATCGGAGATAGAATGACATTGGGTGATACTTGATAAATATATGGGATTCAAGAGAAAGAAACCTCAATTTTTGAAACACTAATAGGGCAGGAGCATTTCGAGTTCGGGTCGTTAACCGCCCGAATTGCTGGTCACTTAAACAAAATTTGGTAGCAAATAAATATGTAAATCGGCCGGAGCTAAGAGGTCAACAGGCTAATCCTTGGGTACCTTTTTTTGAGAAAGGGGCCTCAGGATGTTATAAAAAAAAAAGCCTATTATTTTGCTTGATAAAGAATGCAACTATGAGATCCAAGCCCGATTTGATCCATTATCGTCACTATTAAGTAAGAAGTTGGTTGTTTTGTTTGATAAAAAATGCAACCACTAAAAGAGTATTAGATATAATTATATTTGGAAGTTATCATAAAATGAACAAGGTCACAGAATCCAAAATTACTAATTTAGAAATGGGAATGATAACAACTTAGCTTGAAATGCCTAATTTTTAACATCCAAATATTTTATATTTTATAACGTAATCTCAACATGTTTAAATTTAATATTTCGTAAGAAAATGATTGAATTTTAATTCAAATTTGAAAAGTGATTTCGACGAACAAAATATTTTATATTAAGATCAAATTATGAAAATTAAAGTGGAACCTTAAAAAACTATATGATGCAAATATCATTTTAAGGACAAGGTTATTTTGTGGTGAAGATTGGGTCATTGGGAGACCAATCAACTCAAGCCTTCATTGTTGACTTTAAACCATGCAAGATCTAACACATTCTTTCATTTTTAAAAATAATGAGATAATACGTGTGACTCTTGTAATAAACTTTCATGAACTTTAACACAAAGGTCCATATCCATAGTCAATGGAGAATCTTGGAAAATTATAAGCTTCTACCATGTTAATACCATTCTAACTAGGAATTGACTTGATTTGGCTACCGAAGAATAAGACAAATTGTTTTGGTCTATGCCGTATGTTCAATCCGATATTTGTGATCTATGGAGGATAAGACCTTCTGTGGAAATTGAAGAGTAAAACTTGGTGGATTCAGATTGAGACTTCCACAAGATATAACAGAGTCTTGCTTTCCAGAGGAAGCGTTCCTTTGGTTTGTCAGGTTATGTAATAAATTTGAATTAGGACAGGCTTGACGCCACGTTTTTACTGAGTCAACTTTACTTTTGGACAAATAAGGCAATTGGAATTAAAAAAAAGTTCTTACAAATTCGCGATATAATTACTGTCGCAATGTTTTATAATAATAATTAATTAATTAAACTATAAAATTAAATTGCTGCTTAATTTATTATAATCATTTATAATATGGAATCCAAATACTACATTTTATATGCCAGAATTACAAAATACCTTTTGCTTTAAATGACAGCACGCAACTAAGCTAACCACTAGGAACAATAAATCTATAATTTATTTGTTTCAAAATAGATATTATTTGATAAAAGAGAAATTTATTAAAGGGTTAATTAATACAAATTTATAATTTTGCAATTATAGCAAAAAAAATTTCTTTTTTTTCGTTTTTAATATTAATTTATTTTATTTTATTACAATCTAGTGTAAAATTTTACTTATACATGACATTAGTTAATCCTGACCTAATTTGGCATGTTATTTTTCTAAATCATAAAAACTTTGAGTATTTTATTATTGTTTTTAAATTTTGACTTATAATTATAAAATTATGTAAAATTTAAATTTTTTAACAATTAACTCTTTATTAAACATAATATTCTCTATTTCCTGCACTATCCAAGTCTTTCCTTTCATGTTACTCTCATGGCTACTTTTTGGAAGGTTACACACAATGCAAAGATTGTTTGTTTCCTTTTCCTCTAAATGTTGGCCCTAAAAATTTTTTGTTGAATTAAGCATGACAGTTATAGAATAAGCATAGAATTTGAATTTTTGCCTTAGAATGAATTTTGAGGTCATAATAGAATTATTTATTAGACTTTAATTATTTATTTCAATATTAGTAGGATTTTATTTCACTAGTTAGTGAAATTAATGTTTTAAGAGTGTATAGGGGCAATTTTGACATGTTACTATGTTTAAAAGTCATAAAGCATAAAAAGAAGGGCAAAGATGACTTTTTACATTCATTAAGGGTAAAATTGGAAGAATAAAGTGTTGTCTTGCAAAATAGAACGAGAACAACGTGAATAAGGGAGAGAAGAGTGGAAAAAATGAAAATAAGAGAAGAAAGAAGAGAAAAGATGTTGTGAGAGAAGCTATGGAAGAAGAAGAAAGAAGAGAAGGAATAAAGCTTGTTTAAGGTAAGCTCCATGTTATTTTCTTCTTGTTTGGTTTGAAAAAGGAAGTAGAGAAAATGGGTTTTTGTGTTGGGAATGAATGTGGAAGAACATGGTTTAAGGAAACTCATTTGATCTTAGGATTTCTAAGCTAAGTTTTGAGTTTTCTAACCTATATAGACTATGGGTAGGTTAAGTTTGAGCTTGATTTATGTTAATTTTATTTTGTTGTGATTATAGAAATTGGGGAGATTTCCATTTGAATTGGAATTAAATGAGAATTTTTTGGTTTGTTAGAAAATCAAGAACAACCTACCCAAGAGTAAGAGGAATAACACAACTGAGTTTGGATTTTTAAGAGTTATAAGGTGGGTAAAATATTTATGGTTATTGTGTAAATGGCAATGTGCTTATGTGTGTGTGTTTATGCTTAAATTTCTAAATTGTGAAATTGTTGTGATGTGAAAATTGCATTATGATGTATTTTATGTTATGTATAACATTTTGATATAGTTAAATTGTGAGTATGATCATATTATGCCATTGAATTGTGTCATGGAATTTTGATTTAAATGGAAATAAGAAAAGCACGAGAATATGAATTTGTGATTGATTGAATTTAGCATAAAAAATTGATTGTATTTGGGCAAGAGTGGAACCATTTCGTAGTAACGTGCACGTCGACATAAAGCCTTTTTCAGCTGCCCACTTGTGGCACAAGAGATCTGAAAAGTGGACTCGTTTTGTTCACGGAGTAAACTTCAGTTTCTCTGTTTTGTTCCACGAAACCCTCGAGCCATTTGTTTGTGCATTTACATTTTGATATGTTAAGTTATGATGCAATTTGAGTGTTATGCTTTGATGTTAAATTACATCCAATATGTCCTATGTGATGATGAATTGAATTATGAAATGTGAATTGGAATTGTAAATGCTGAACTGTCACTTCTAGATTGAGATAAGAAGTATATGCCTATATGAATGTTCAGATATCTCAACCCATAATTTTCCCTCCTCAGGTGCAGAACTAGAAGATTAGCGATCCTGCAAGGCATTCGAAACTCCAAGATAGCTAGAAATCTTTTGTACTAGCTAGTGACTATTTTTTGGATAACTTTATAAGCATGTCAAACACGAGCATCCTTTTGTATCTTGTATTAAGTTGATGTGTATGTTGACATGTAAGTAAAGATTGTTCAAACATTCACTTTGTTTAGAAATGAGAATTGAGAAATTGAAAAGTTCCTTTTTATGTATGATTATGTTATTTTAAAGGTTAGGTATAATGGAATGTGTATATGCATATTCTTCTTTGTTGAGACTGCAAATTGTTGTTAGTATTAGAATAGCATGTTAGAATTGGAAAGATTGCATGTGATAAATTATTGAGGTGAGATTCAAAAGTACTTGGTAGTTGGATTGATATAAAGAGATATTGCATTTTGCAAGCTTCCATAGGTGGAGAGATTGTTTTCTGAACTCAAAGGAAAAACGGCATCGATCTAGGTAGATTTAGCCTAAGTTGTCTTCATAAAAGTTGTAGCTTAATGTTTTAGCTTTCCAACGGTATAAAGTATGTGATTTTTGGACATCAGAGTTGAGAGTTATGACTATTACAAGTTAGGATGTCGCAAATGATGTAAATACGGAACAACTATGGAGATTGAAGTGATATGGCACTAGAAGAGGTGGATTTGAGGAGACTATGAGTAAAAGGGATGTTAGAATGGAGTTCGGATCCATTGGAGGGGTCTTCGAGGGTGAAAATTTCCAGACCAGAAGGTTACACGGTCAGGCCGTGTATATTCACATTGTCTGTGTATTCCTGATGCAGAAAAATTTCCAGACCAGAAGGTTACGTAGTCAGGCCGTGTATTCCTGATGCAGAAAAATTTCTAGACCAGAAGGTTACACGGTCTATCCGTGTTGTTTCACACGGCCCGTGTTTTAACCCTCCAAATAACAAAAACTCATTTTGAGTTCCGAGAACAGGGTCCAACACTAAGTCCATTTCTTAATGTACCTTTTTCTAACAAGTTTTTGCCAAAGTGATCAATATGGTAACGTAATGTGTCAAATGGATGATTTTGACTCCTGAATTTTTGGATATATAGGTGATTTTGACTCTTGAATTTTTGGATATATATATATATATAGTCAAAATCACCCATTTGACACGTTACATTATCGTGTTGATCACTTTGGCAATAACTAGTTGGAAAAAGGTATATATATATATATGTCCAAAAATTCAGGAGTCAAAATCACCCATTTGACATGTTACCGTGTTGATCACTTTGGCAATAACTCGTTGGAAAAAGGTATATATATATATAATTCGTCACTTGTTTAAAACTTGAACTGTGAGGTTTCGGTCATGCATCTCATACATAATATATATATATAATATAATAGCCGAAAAAAAAAACAAAACCTCAAAAACCAGATCTATTCATTCATGCATATAGATATAGAAAACAAAAACATGAAATGTAAGATGTTTACATACCTTTCCGACGATCTCCTTCATTCTTTAATCTTCTCCTCGTTGGGTTGTCGTAAACCACAACGATCAACGTAGACCGTCTTTAATGAAAGTCCACACGAAGATAGAAGGATGAAATCTCACTAGGAGATGGTCAGAATTCTTTCTTTGTGCTAGCAAAAACAATAACTTATGCGAGAGTTAGAGAGAAAAGGAGTGTGTGTGTAAGAAAGAACCTTTCTTTTTCATTTATGTCTTACATAAGATGTATGAAAATCATCTCTATTTTCTACACCATTTGGCCTTCCATTAATGGAAGTTAATGGTCATAAATAGCATGCATTAATGGAAGTTATGAGAAGTTAATGACCATGAATAGCATGCATTAATGGAAATTATGGGAAGTTAAAGACCATAAATAGCATGCACTAATGGCAGTCAACAACACTTGTTTCTAATCCATTATATGCAACACTTTCCACCACGATCACATAGCGATACAATCTTGAAACACTCTTTTGAATCACCATTCAGGACCATTTTACTCATCCTTTAGATCTCCTATGTGTGTGACTCATTAAGTTTCCGGTTATGTTGACCACTTGAACTAACACTTAATTCAAGTCAAGAGCGGTATCTAGCAACACGTCATGACTTCCAATTGACTAGAAAGTCAATGGTTTGACTACGAACCTTTCTATACGAAATGTTGCCATGCAATTCGTCCTTTCACTATTTATACTCTACTTGGTTCAGAGTATGGTCAAAGTGTCAACTTCCATTAGACTGACTACATCACATCTAATCCAAGTGTTATTAGATCTTGTCCTGAGGATCTCATTACTTTTTATGTCATTAAAGACTTTCTTCATGACACAAATATCTGCTCTGGTCAGAGACTCCCGAGTAATGACCCCGACAAGAGGCCGTGAGTATCATCTCCTTCTATCAGGAGTGGTGAATCCTTTATTGACTACTCAATTACCTTCGAATTCCTCAAGCTGTACCCAATCACCACCATATGAGTAACCCCTGAAAGGCACCGATGAATGGAGTCAAAGCATAGGATCAGTATCTAAGATATCCTTGAGCACTTCAAGTCAAAAGATACTTGCACCTTTGCTATGATGAGACTATCATTGAGGCTGGAATGGAATATCCATATGATTGTCTCATAGTAGGTCAATCTAATGTACTTACTACCCTTAGTAAGCATTCACATGTTAACTCTAAACAACTCATGTCTACATCTTATGAGGTTTATTGCTTTATCTAATCAAGGAGTATAACATGTGCTAGTCTATCCAAATTAATGATATCTCATCTCCTTAATCTTATGACTAGGGAAAGTTTAAATACTAACATAATTACACATGATAGGAATTTCATTATTATGATCATTATGATTTCCTCCGTGCTATGTTTTGTGTCAAGGACTTCATTAAATCAATTTAAGATCAGAATTAAATCTATAAATGTATGAACCTCGAAATAATGAAAAAATCTTTATTAATCATCAAATGATTTGTATAATAAGTGCTAAAGGTGATTGCCTTTAGAGCACTTCTTTAACATGAGCTATATAATTATAAGAGTTAATTATAAAAAATTTAAAATTTTACTAAACTTTATAATAATAGTTCAAACTTTAAAAATCACATTAAAATAATTATAATTTTCAATTTTTAGCAAAAATACTCTAACGATAAATTCTCTGTCAATAATATGAATGACGTAATGAATCACGTCAGGTTAATATTTTTATCAAGTGAATGTCACATATTGTTTTTGTATTACATATGAATTTTAGTGTTTAATAAATTAAAAATATCATAAATCTTAAATAGTTATGAAATAAAATATAATTATAAAATTATGTAAAATTTGAATTATAATTATAAAATTATGTAAATTTTGAGATTTTTTAATAATTAACTTTTTATTAAACATCTATTGCTGTTTTCAAATTTTGAATTATAATTATAAAATTATGTAAAATTTAGATTTTTTAACAGTTAACTCTTTATTAAACATAATATTCTCTATTTCCTGCACTATCCAAGTCTTTCTTTTCATGTTATTCTCATGGCTGCTTATTGGAGGGTCACACACGGTGCAAAGATTATTTGTTTCCTTTTCCTCTAAGTCCATTTCTTAATGTACCTTTTTCCAACGAGTTATTGTCGAAGTGATCAACACGGTAACGTAACATGTCAAATGAGTTATTTTAACTCTTGAATGTTTGGATATATAGGTGATTTTGACTCTTGAATTTTTGGATACATATATATAGTCAAAATCACCGATTTGACACGATACATTATCGCATTGATCACTTTGGCAATAATTCATTGGAAAAAGATATGGCTATTTATTGGAGGGGCACATATTGTACAATGATTGTTTGTTTCCTTCCCCCAATTTCTAATTATTCCTTTTCTTGTAAGTCCATTTCTTTGTGCACCTTCGACCAACAAGCTATCGCCAAAGTGATCAACATGTAACGTGTCAATTACATCGAACAAATATGAACATAATGTGGCTCGTTGCGACATTTACATTAATTAGTCATCACATATTTTCATGTCTTCGTGATTTGATTTAACTCAAGAGTTGTAATCGTAATTAGATGGTCACACACGGTTTGATCAACAAAGTAACATGTCAAATGGGAGATTTTGGCTAATGAATATATGTGATAAATTATTTTAAATATTTTGATTTTTATTGAAAACAACTTTTTAAAAAGTTGATAGCACTTTATTTTTTTGCTATCAACTTTTAATATATAAAATAATATTAAAAATGTAGTCTTACAATTTAAAAATAATAAAATAGGAGCTTAATCTATAAAAAATATAACTACAGAGATATAAAAAGAAATTCATTTAAATAAATATAATAAAAATTAAATATGTTTCTTATACGTTTTTTAAAACTTCAAGATTTTTTATATTTATCTTAGCAATATTTTTTATCAACTATATTTTATTTGTGAGAAACATTAAAATTTTAATTCCTAATTTAAGCAAAATTATCAAAATTTCCAAAATTTTATTTTTAATATTTTAAAACTTAAAAATTTAATTAATTAATTCCTATTTATAAAATTTGACTAGTTAATTAATAAAATTTAATATTTTTAAAAATAAAATTATTAAAATAAACTAAATTTAAAAATTAATTAATTTAAGATTTTTATGATTAAACAAATTCAAAATTTTAAACAAATTCAAATTTTCTGCCAATAAAGTGACCATACCAAAACACATTAAGGACACGAATCACTGCATCAAAAGTTTGCAAGTTATAAGATATTTATTTACTGCTTGATTGTCACGTATATTTACTACCATAACTATTGTGATTATACTAATCCTCTTTACATGTGTGTCTATATATATATATATATATTAGAATATCTTTTAAATAATTAAAGTCTTAAAGTTATAATTATCTTTTTCTTCGATTGCACTTATTAAAGTATATTTATTTTTTTTAAATTATATAAACATTTTTATTTACATACTAAATTAAATATAAGAACTTTTTTTATGTGTTATGCAGGCCTATCTGATTTCAAGAATTTAAAAGAATTATATTTAGAATCCCCGTGTTGGGGGAAATATCAATAGTTTCTTAGAATGTATTGCAAACATGACTTCACTCGAGACTTTATCATTGGAGTCTTGTGAGCTCAGTGGCAACATTCGTGGTATCGAAGGTGAGTTACTCTTAATAACATAATTTGAAATTTCTCTACAATCTCTATCTCCCTAATCTTCTTTTTTATATTATATATTTAGGTTTATGCCAGATGAAAATTTTTCGGAATCTCATTCTTTCTTCCAATAATTTGAGTGGTGCCTTGCCTCTTTGTTCAGTGAATTTAACACTTCTTCAAAAAGTGGATCTCTCACACAATTACTTCACTGGAAACCTTCTTCAGTCGCCATTGATAGGTCTCACGTCTATCACCTCACTATCATTGTCTCACGATCGGTTTAAGTTTCCAAGTTCACTATCTCCATTTTTCAACCACTCCAAACTCAAGAGTTTTTATGGTGATGAGAATGAAATCTATGCAGAAATAAGAATGGTCAATCATAGGCTAACACCCAAGTTTCAATTGGAGATGCTTTCTTTACGATCCACTTTTGAAGGAGGATCATTTCCTGAATTTTTGTACCATCAACATGAGTTGCAAAATCTACACATTTCTGACAATCCAATGATTGGATCGGGCTTTCCAAGTTGGTTATTAGAAAACAATACAAAATTGAAAAACCTTTATCTCTCCAATTGTTCTCTTTTGAGATCTATGAGTTTGCCAACATGTACCCCTAATGCAAATTTAAGGATGTTGGATATCTCCACCAATCAACTTTATGGTCGCATTCCAATTGATATTGGTACATATTTTCAGAGGTTAGAGCGGTTAATCCTATCAAAAAATAGGTTTATTGAAGTGTTCCAAATAGCTTGTCTAATTGCTCTTTCTTGAAGACATTGATCATGCGTGACAATCAATTATTTGGCAAAGTTCCGAAGTGGATGGGAATAATGGATTCCCTTTTAATATTGGATCTTGTGAAAGAACAAGTTTTCTGGAAGCTTATGTACAACATTGGGAGCTCCAAGTCTGCAACTCATTCTATTGCCCAAAAATAGATTCGAAGGACCTTTTCCTCATTCAATTTCTAACCTTCATAATTTGAAAGTTCTAGATATCAGTCATAATTATTTAACAGGTATCATTCCTAAATGGGTTGGGAAATTATTTGAATTAGAAATGCTTCTATTAAATTATAATAATTTTATAGGAGAGATTCCAATTAATTTGTAGATGATGACCAATTTATTAAAATTTGTGGATCTTTCACATAATAAACTCTCTTCATTCTTTACTAATTATTCATATATTTATAAAAAAGACAAATTATTTTGGTGGTTTTAATTTTTCCAGTGAGAAGGAAGTTTTTAAGTTTGTGATAAAGGGAAATATTTTTTAATCTGAAATTGATTACATGTCGTCTGCAGGATTTGCAATAACTTGAATGGTCCAATTCCTTTTGAAATTGGAAACATTCAGAACATCAAACTTTTGAACTTATCTCGTAGCAATTTAACAGGATCTATTCTCTTATCATTTTCAAATATGACAGAAATTGAAAGTCTAGATCTTTCTTTCAACAACTTGAATGGGACAATTCCTTTCTTTCTTACAGACCTAAATTTCTTAGAAGTTTTTAACGTGTCTTACAATAATCTTTCCGGTGAAACATCCAACAGAGTTGCTCAATTTGCAACTTTTGATGAGACAAGCTATTTAGGAAATCCTTTTCTTTGTGGGTTGCCACTTCCTAAGAGTTGCAGAAATGAGGAAACTACAACACCATCTTCAATGACTAAAGAGAGCTCAGATGATAATGAAGTTGACAATGGTGTTATTGATATGAAGATTTTCTACATCAATTTTTCTGTGACTTTTGTTATTATCTTAGAGGGAATAGCTGGAGTTTTGTGTATAAACCCATATCGGAGAAAAGCGTGGTTCTGCTTTATCAGGATGGTCATCGATAGTTGTTACTACTGTGTTTTGGATTGTCTTTCTTACCTATCAAGATTATGGGCGAGATAACTTGTATGCTTGTACTCTATTATGATATTTCAATGTTACCTCTCTAGTTGCTACTAATTAATTGATGTTTGGATGTATATCTCTTTCACAACCCAAAACAAAAAAGAGTAAAGCAAAGTTGAGAGGTCACACACTCTGTTTTCTTCCCCGAGTTTATAACAAGTTGACTAACCCTAAAGACATATCAAAATGGGAAAAGATTCGACGTGAACAACACCACCACTCAAATACTCAAATATAAATTCTGGTTAGGATTTATATTTGAGTGTTGGTGCAGTTTTATATTGAAAGAATTGTCAAAGCTTAGGAACTTAGAAGTTCTCGATCTGAGTTTTAATGACTTGTACAGCAGCATCTTAAAATTTTTAAAACGGACACATATGCATGATCAGCAAAATGATGATATATTCTATAGACCAGTCATTCATACAGAAGTGCAATTAATTCAGATCCATCATATAGGAATTGACCTATCAAAGATAACACTGACATGCTCAAACCCTCCGGTTCTCTGAAGCAAACAAAGGATCATGTTACATCAGTTTGTCCGAATCTCATGTGCTACGTACCAATCAATTAATCGATTTTATAAGCTTAAAAGGTTAAGAGGAATTCAATAGGCTTGCATTAACTGCTAAAGAGAAATGCAACAGTCAAATATTAGTACTGTATGATGTTGTAGAGAGCTCAGTTTAGCACCAAAATATTCATAATCTAGCTGATCATTAGTTACCCTAAGAGGCTATTGCGAAGCTGGTTTTCACGCTTGATAGAACACAAATTTTGACCATGTAGGTCATAAGCACAACAAAAGATATACAAAGGTTAATTACAGATAGAGCGACAGAAGTTAAAAAGCTTCAATCTCGATGCAACTGCATAGAAGCAAACATAGCTGCAGGTAAGCCACCTGATGAATGGATTTTCCTTGGATGACTCCTAATAGTTGAGACCGTAAGATAGTCTTAAAATCACAAAAGTATGTTATTCACTAAGTTTTGTCTAAAAGCGTGCGAGTGGCACTCTCAAGATTCATTTTGCAATTTTCTCTCAAATCTCTGAGCACGAGAAAATTAGCTTCTTGCATAATAGATATGAGATATTCATCAAATATCAGGGTGCAAGTTGAAGGTTCATAACACAGAAGAAAGGTAAACTATAAATCACCACATTGTAAGAACTTAAAAAGACACCTCAGCTACAGATAAATTAATAGAGCAAGTTCATTTGAATCAATCGCCAGTACTGAAATTAATGGAAGTATCCTGAAATGCAAATAAGTAAGAGACACTAGTTGCATTTACGAGCTGACTGCTTTCATGACCAAATACACCATCCATGTGATGAAACAGGGACCTCCACTGACTCTTGAGTCAGATTCTATTTTCAAGGATTTGTTGGATTTTCCTTGGTCCTACATCAGACTGCTTTCCTTTGGAAAATTTGTTGACCAAGATGCTGGCTCCTTTCCGACTCTTCCTCACCACTACAGAATTGGAAACAGGGTAATTAGCAACAAACTAAAGGATTGAAACAGTGAAAATGCCAATCCAAGTAATGTGTGACTTATCCTACTAAAACGCACCTGCTATTCGACCTTTAATGTCCTGGTAATGTAGGTCCGACCACATATAAGTAGCTGATTCCCACATTGTAGAACAAAGATATCATATTCAGCAAGTCTACTTTATCAATAACCAATACTGCATTAATCAAATTGCTTATAAAAAGTGAAGGTTAAGGTCACCTTTCAAGCAAAAAGAACAAGAACAAGCTTTAAGCAAGTCTGCACCCGTATCCAGATTAGCATAATCCCCGACTTGAGAGTTGTGCATCTAGTGAACCCAAAAGATATGGAGTCCTGAGACTCCGGCAGCTTAGACCACTATATAGAATCACAGTTTCTAGTTGGCAAACTACCACAACTGTGATCCTTCTCAACATTAGGACCAACATGAACAGCAAATCCTTGAACTTTCAAGTTGCTGGTTGTATCATCAGAAGCTAGCACAATTACTGGTGATCAATCCCTTTCTTGCGTTGCGTGGGCCTGAATTTGTGGCGATGGAACCACTTGAAGTACAACTCTCTCTTGATGTGCAATCCTTGACCAATTCAACACTATCATCAACAAATTCAGGTCCTTTAATTTCAGTTTGCTCACTGGTGTAAAGAGACGCAACATTCTCCTGTGGGACATTGCAAGATTGCTTCCTTTTCAAGTTACCAATATCAACTTCCAATTTACGCTTCTTCGCCAGGTTCTCAACTCTTATACACACTTGTTTTGAAAAATCTGAATTCTAAGCTTCAGTCCATACGTTTTCACCATACCTATCTATATATTTAAGCCCTAAACCATCCGCAACTTCCTTCTAGAGGGCCGATTAGTCAAATCTTCCAAATCCCCTCTCCATTTGTAAACCATGTCTGAGAAATTATCTCCACTCATGATTAATGCATTCAATAGAAACCAAAAGCAGAACACCCAGTAACAAAATCAACCGCCTTGAAACTAGAACCAATAACCCAATACACCAATTCGCCCAATTCCAGAAACCCACTTCTCCAATTATCATAGGTCATTGAAACGTATAATGAATCCACCTATTCAAACATTCAAAATCATCGCGGTAGCAGAAGAATGAATGGATCAGTTTGCATATGCAAGATTTCGAATCAAAGATAATAAAAGAAGAACACTAAATGTTCATGAAAAATTAAGAGAATAAGCAAGAGATATCGAGGGACGCAGGAGACACTGACCTGAAAAACGGGATACGCCGGAGAGGTGATCAGAGGAATTCAAGAGAAAGGGAAGCATTTCGAATTTGTCAGTTGGCCAAATTTGGTAGCAAATAAGAGGTCAATGACCCCAACTTTTTTTTAAAAACCAAGCCTCGGCCCATACTTCCTAGACTCAGCATAGCCCGTGGCCTGCCACACGGTAGCGTTTTGTATAAGACAATGTTGTTGTTAGAAAAATGGTTTGGACTAAGCAGCATTGGACTCAAGTTTAAACTGGGTTGCCTCAAATCCAAGCAAGCTTTGGGTCGAGTTTGGGCTCCAGCGGCAATAGCTGGTTTGCCATCCCTGCAATTAAGAAAGCTCATTGTTTTGCTAATGCAAACATTAGAAGTGCAAATAGATAATAATTATATTTGGAAGTTATCATAAAATTAATAAGGTCACTAAATCCAAAATATGTCATTATTAATGAATTTTGATGTTGATGATGTTAGGAGTTATATCATAATGAAGTTAGACGATAAGTAAATGATGATAATATGATAAAATGTTTGATCAATATGTGAAATGGTTAAGCAATACTATAGTTACTAGAAGTTGTAAAAACTAAGTTTTATTTCCAATGATTATTTTAGATTATTTGTGAAAAACTGTAGGGGTAGTAGTTTCGCAAACTTTCCGATTTTAACGTGAACATCTCTGACATAAACAAAAACAAAACCAATCAAAAACGAAATAATAAATGACATCAGAAATTTAGTAACGTAGTTAGGCACCTTGCCTACGTCTGTGGGGCTCTCACCCAACTTAATCACTTTCACTGAAGTACAATAGGTTTACTTAAGGTTTTACTGAGCCGACACAACTCAACCCTTGATACTATCTTTCAACCTCACTTCCCATGAAATATTTTCACACCCAATAATACGATCGACTCGTGTTAACCTCAACAGAGGATTTTTCTATACCACTCTTAATAAAAGACAGTTAATCAAATAATTAACGAACAGTTCAAGTGATTAAAATAACTAGAAACAAAAACGAAAACACTTGAGACAAAAAAAAAAGAACAACTTTTCGAAAAGTTAAACTTCACTGAAATAAATCTGAAAATGTCCCTATAACAATAGAAAAGCAATCCACCCAAGAGTCACTTCATAAATCTTCTTCAATTCAACCTCCAATAAATTAAATAGATATCACTTACACAGCACACTTGACCCAACCTCTACCGATTCACTTTTTGCAATAAAACCAGACTTACACAATGCTTCCCTTGAAGAGCCACTCACGTTAACAACAAAACCAAATCACCTGTTTAGATGTTGATGCTAAAGAGCACACCTAATACTCGCTTCCCACTCTCTGGAGATGCAATGGCAGGCCAAGGTGCATGAGCCTTCAACATCGTCAATACAAGATATAGTGCTTTCCTCGCGTCTAATGTTCACGCTCATGTGCACGAATTTGCTTTCACTGCAGCACCTACCAGGCACGCACTACTGACACTCACACACACCACAACTCCAATCACAGCATATTAATCAATTCTTCAACGTCATGCACACTCCACCTTGTAAGGTAAATTTAATTGCTGAACTTTTCTTTCCACACAACCGCAACACACACTCTGCGCACACCTTCAACAAAAACACAGTTCTATTTCCTTTTTAACTCACACATAGCCGTAGGTTATTTTCTTTTGCACACCAAAAACGCACTGTCGTATATTTTTCATATTGTCACTTAATTCACAAACATCAACATACGGCTATGTCCCTTTAGCATCTTCTATTTCGTAAAAATCAACTTTATTCCCACTCAAACTTCCAGCAATATTCTTCATGAAATTCACATCTATATAAGATCGATTTCTACACAATCTAGAATATTATCCAAAATAACCTTTTTATTTTTTAATCCGAGTCAAATAAAAATACATGATTAGCTATCACCATCCAATTAATATTTTATAGGTCCAATTAATAATAAATATGGCAAAACAAAATAACTAGATATATACACTATATATCTCTGTCCCCTCCATTGCCAGCCTCCTCCTATTTCCTTTTATTAAGTGTATTAAGAGGACATCCTCTCGTCACCATGACCTAGGGTGTACGAGTCTTTGTCCTCTTGTCCCATTGACAAGTTTTTTTTTTTTTAAAACATCATTGTCATAGTTTATCTTTTCCTATTATCCGCAGTCACAATCAACCAATCATAACACCAAGCCTATATAACCACCTAGCCACACAACATCAATCCCAACTCGACAACATGGAGAAGGAAAACGACAACAATAAACTGGAAGCTGAATTCTACAAGCAACTTAATTTGGAGGAAGATGCTGAGGGGCTAGAATACGAGGAGGATGAGGGTGAGTCCAATTACAACACGTTTACACCGCTGTGTGTTGCGGGGAGGATCTTATCGGAAAGAGTCCTAAACTTCCAAGCGTTTCAACAAACAATGGCATCAGTCTGGAGACCTGTGAAAGGGATGCTGATGAAGGACTTGGGTTACAACAATTTTTTCATCCAGTTCATGCATGACATCGACATGAAAAGAGTCCTGGATGGAGGGCCATGGAATTACATGCAAAACCTCTTGATTCTCAGAAAGGTGGAACATGGTATGGATCCCAAGAAGATGGAGCTGACTAGGGTCAATTTCTGGATACAAGCGCACAATGTGACTGGCTATAAAACAGAGAAGCTCTGCCAGGATATCGGAAACTCAGTTGGAGTTTTTGTCGAATCAGATCCAAGGAATTTTTCCTTATTCTGGAGGGAGTACTTACGCATCAGAGTAACCATTGATGTGTGCAAACCATTGCGAAGAAGATTGAGGTTGAAGCTGCCTGAAGGGGAGTGGAACTGGATTGAGTTCAAATATGAAAGGCTTTCAACGTTTTGCTACTTCTGTGGACTCATTGGACATTCAGACAAATATTGCTCCAAACTTTTCGACCATCCGGAGATCACTAAGGAGCAATTTGCATACGGGCAGTGGATGAGAGCAGATACTAGAAGAGGAGGATCGAATGTAGGTGACAAGTGGTTGCTTACGGAGGCTGACGTGGCTGCCGGAGTGCAGAGAAGTCCAAATCAGGAAATTCGGAGCGGAAATCAAGGGATTGCGGGAAATAAGGGAGAGGCGCAATGTCAGGAGAATTTGAATTTTAATTCTGGAAAGACAGCTATGGATACAGATAAGGATACTTCAGCTGATTTTGTGGAAGATGAGATGGAAACAAATGTGGAGGTGATTGAGTCCAAACGTAGAAGGACAGCTAATGACAACATGCCGATTTCTGCGGATAATCCAGCAGATCCGAGTGAGTTGAAGGAAGTGGCGACTCCAAAAAACGCCAAAGAGGCGGGCCCTGGTACCCAGGCCCGCCGGGCCCAATGAGTCTCTTATGTTGGAATTGCCGAGGGCTTGGGAACCAACGGACAATTCGCGAACTAAGACAGATTATCTG
>JANZXR010378424.1:0-18079 GCA_027575705.1 Erythroxylum echinodendron
GATTAAATCTAGTCGTTTTAATTCATACCTTGCATTTTTCAGATTTCCTTGATTTGCTTACTTTAATTTATTTTATTCTTCAAATCAATCAATTCTTGAGCGTTTGTGTAATTTTTCATCTTTTAATTCAATTATCTTACGTGTTGGATTTTCCCCTGGGTATGATATCCGGTTCTTACCGATTTATATTATTTGTCGACGGGGTGCGCTTGCCTCTAATTAGTTTAGATAGAATTTAATTTATATTGTTCTATTTAGACCACAACACTCTCTTATAAATTTTTAAGGCAACTTCAACCTTTCCAATCTTACCCTTCACATTTAACTAATACCTTCTATATCCTTAACTCAATTCTAACACTTCTATTCAATCCATACAACCATATGAAATTAAATATGCATCAATCAACTCCATACATTTCTTACTAAATGCCACCAAATTCTTATGTAATAATGCTAACTTCCAAGAAAAGTTTGGGGTTTAACAATTCTGCCCCCTTAAAGAATTTCATCCTCGAAATCTTACCATCATACTATGTCAAGGAGATACGATACTCTCAAAACATTTGTATCTCAATTCCATATCTTTTCAGCTTTGATCCACTTAACTCTTCTATATTTTTGAGTCGCACAAATTCTACTACAGATAAATTTTCATATCATATGCAATCATTTACTTGCATTTATCATATACAATTGCTCTCACGCTTCAATTTTTCATCAGACTTAGGTTTCTTTAACAATAACAACATCACTTCAAATTCATGAATGTAATAATATAGATCGACTACTTTACATTAAACAAAAATTCATGCACTCTCCATAGCATATTCAACTTCTTACGCCTGAGTCTTATTCCTTACTGAATCCAGTAGTCACTTCTAATTTATTTTAATAATCATTCATTCCTCAAAATGGAACATTTAATTCACGCGATATGATGCGATAAAACATTTCTATCACAAAAGCTTTCTTACCTCAATAAGATCAATTTCAACTATTCATGATATTTCAATAATTTTTATTTCTGTCACACTTTATATGATCGAAATATTCTTTATAATAAAGCTCGATGAATCAGGAGGCATATTTGTTTACTCTTATATTTTGGCATGTACCATTAAGATCATTTCATTTTATACAAAATAGCATTTTCAACAGATCACCAATTTATATCTCATACTAATGATACGTCAATCGAAAATGATTTTGAACAACCTCTAAATATTCTATGATTATTCAAGAATTTCTTGTCTATGGTAGTTACCTTTTCAACATAATCACCTAGTCTTATACTTCCATCACATTACTTTGATTCATCTCATGATTTTAACTATAGGGATCATAGATTACCTCCTATACCATATCCAAATATAGATCTCATATGTGCTCAATCACATTATCCACCAATGTAACCACATTATAGAATATGTACTTATAATAACTGGTCTACATAACCTTGAGAACTTCTATATATATGACTATCATTTAGTTCATCTTCCATATGTACATTCTTAATCACTTTAGAATTATAGACACATAACCATCTTGAAATTCTAATCTCAAATCCACTAACACAACCATATCCCAGATCATAACTCTTATCACATTAATTAATCAATCATTTTAAATTCCAAGTTCAACTTCTCAATTCTACTTGTATACTTTAAATCTTGTCATTTCTATCTCTGACTCTATTTCTTTATCAAACAATTCATAAAAAAAAATTCACATCCATATCAATTCAAATACATAACCACAACATAATACTGATATCATCTTCACTGATATATCCACAAATACTAAATCTATGTCTAACATATTAGACTACGAATAACCACAACATAATACTGATATCATCTTCACTGATATATCCACAAATACTAAATCTATGTCTAACATATTAGACTACGAAATATTTCTTATTTCTAAATATCCACAAACTTTCCTTATCTTACACTATGACAATTCACCATTCTTCTCATTGTTTCAAATAGTCTAAACTCTTAACAAAAGTTCATAAGTGTGACTCATGTGGTTGCAATTACTGGGGTTCTATATTCTTCAGTACCCTTCTCTAATGGTGTGAAATCAGATGCAGCAGATCCTTGCAAAACTCCTTGTGTACTTTCACTTGGCATTTTACTCCTTCAATAAAATATTATCATTTAGCTTATTTCTAATTTTAAATGTTATGTCCTATGTGTATCCATTATATGCATGTCACTTAATGCAATCAATCAATTTAACAAAATAACAAATGATCACATAGCATAACATATTCTAAGCCTATGAATCCTTAGAAAATGCAGGTTGTGATACAAAAAATGTTGGGCCTCGGGTCTCGATTCGGACATAAAATTTTAATAAATAATTTACAGAAACAAAAATAAAATTTGATAAATTCATGGTGGGACTTTTTTTAACAAATCTATATAGAGCATAGTGTTAAGATGAGACAATTAAAAACATAGTTGATCAAGCCATGTAAAACTCACGGGTGTGAGTAAGGAAAGTCACGCATGTGACTAAAAAAGTCACAAAATTCATGGTTATGAGTTTTAAGTCTCACACCCGTAAGACTTCAATAACAAAATGCACGGCCGGGAAAAAAATTTCTCACATCCGTGAGAGTCAAAAGAAATAACGCACACACGTGAGAGAAAATTCTCACTCCTGTGAGAATCAAAAAATCAGCTCGTCATGATCGCGGCACTTCGCTATCGCGACTTAACACAGATTGTCGTGATCGTGACTCGTTGCGATCGCGAGAAATCTAACAATTACAAATTTTATGTCATTGGAAAGCTCATAGCGATCGTGAGAAATCCAAAAGTTACAAATTTTATGCCATTGGAAAGCTATAAAAAAGATCTACAACTTTTGTGAAGACACTTTTATCAAATTTTGCCTAGATCAGTGCAGTTTATTCCTCAAGTTTCCAGAGGACATTTTAACCCATAGTCACTGTTTACGTTCATCTGTTAACAACATTTATATATATATCTATACAAAACCAGTAACTTCAACCATAAGACCTGAAATCCAACTTTCAATTTCATACAAACAACTTCTATATAAACAATTTTACTTAAAAAGAATCCATCCCAAAATTCATCAAGTAACAAAAATTTCATTTAACAGAATATAACATTTTACACATACATACGAAAATCTCTGCAACTTTTCTCTCAACTTTCACTAACAATGTTTTTGCACCACTCCATGCTACAAATCCTAAAATCCGCATCAGTAGCAAAATGTAAAACACAATCATAGATGCTCATGCTTAAAATGAATCTAAGTGCCAAAATTTTTTGAACTACCTAGATAAGTTACAAATGACAAAAATCTTTGGAATCTGTTGAAGTTTTGCAAAGTTTATTGCTAATCTGCTTTCTCTTCACCTAGGGAGTGGAAAAATAGTGGGGTGAACTAGGAAGCTCAGTGATGAATATGTTTATAGCCAGCGATAACGAACCACACACATTCAACTATATATATATATATAAAATAACCACATGCTAAACTTAGTAGATCACATTCCAAATTTAAAACTTTCATATATATTTGAAACATATTACCTCACAATTCAGCTTATATTTTTCATTCAATCATCACAAATATCATTCAAACATCTTCCATATCCAACAATTCAGGATGCAATGCACAAACAAAATGACTCGAGAGAATCCTATAGAACGAAATGGCGAAATTGAAGTTTACTCCATTAATGAAATGGGTCTATTTTTCAGAGTTCATATACCACAAGCAGGCGGTCGAGAGAAGGCTTTAAGTCGACATGCATATGACGAAGGAAATGGTATCCCTCTTACCCACATAAACAGATTTCATATACATAAATATCAAAATCATATTTTCATGCTTTTTAAGTTTCTGTTTTTCCTTAGCATAAAGTAACACCATTAAACAAACAAATATGATATACATTTAGGGAATATTTTTCCACTTTCACAATGAGTTAAGATAAACATTTATATGTTTTTCCCACATTCACAATGAATCAAAACAAACATTTATAGCATTCATGCACACAAATATTTTTGCTCATCATCACAAAACTATAAACATATTACCCACCTCTTAATTTGATACCAAGCTCAAAACTTATCTCTCCTCTTGTTCTTGCCTTCCACTTTCTTGTTTCCTTCAAATAACCATATTTTTCATTCAAACATCATACATGACTAAAACTTCCATAAATCTCTACTATCCAAAAATGAGATTAGACTTAATTTATTTCTTGATTTATCTAACTAAAGGAACTAAGATCTAACTAAAAGTCGTAAAAAGATCCAAGAATATAAAGCTCTTGTTTTTCTTCTTTCCCTCTTTATTTTTAGCTCATAAAAACCTAGTTTGTCAACTTTCTTCTTTTATTAAAACAAGAAAAGAAGATAGATAATCACCTAGAACTTAGCTGAACATTCTTCTTCCTCTTTTTTCTCCTTTCTTTTTTTTTCTTTCCTTCTTCTCCTTTTCTGTTTCAGATTCTGCTTCAGATTCTGCTTCTCCTCTTCTATTTCTCTCTACATTTTTTCTTCTCTCTTTCTTTCTTTCTTACTATACATGACCCTTCTCTCTCCTTAACCTCTTTAACACGTCTCTCACTTTTTCTCTTGTTTTTACACAACTCTCATCTTCTTCTCTCTCTAGTTTCATTTAGGTTCTTCTATTCTTTCTCTCTTTCTTTCTTTCTTACACGAACACGTCTCTCACTTTCCTTCTTATTCTTATTCTTTTTTTTTATACACTTCACTCATGCAACCTTCATACATGACTCTCTTATAAATTTTTAACGCAACTCCAACCTTTCCAGTCTTACCCTTCACATTTAACTAATGCCTTCTATATCCTTAACTCAATTCTAACACTTCTATTTAATCCATGCAACCATATGAAATAAAATATGCATCAATCAACTCCATACATTTCTTATTCAAAATTCATGACTAAATGTCATCAAATTCTCATTTAATAATGCTAACTTCCAAAAAAAGTTCGAGGTCCAACATTCAAACTAGTTTTTAGGTTGGTCATCTGTTATTCCAATCAGAATTGTGGCCAGTACTATTTGTGTAAACCACTTGGATGTAAATTTGAAAGTCTTTAATTCCCCTAGTTAATCCTTCCCATAAATTTCACGTCTAATAGCTTAAAATGTGGAAACAATCCATGAACATATCTTCGCCTCTCTCATTTTTCATATTTGTTTCTCCTTCTCAGACACTCCCCTCTCTCACACACTCCTTTCTCTCTCTCTCTCTCTTTCTCCACTTTGTCGGCTTGCTTTTTCCTCTTTGGTGACAACAGAACCACCGTATGACTTCCTTCGTGCCACTGTAGCACCAACAACCCTCCTCAATGCATCGCCACCACTAAACCATTTTTAGGCTTCAGCCATCTTCCACGCCACTCCACTCTCCTCTTGCCACCACTGTCCTCCATTACCTGCTGCCACCACTGCATCTAGAATTACCACTCACCAGATCTAGAAAAGATCCAGATCAAAACCCAACCTAACACAAAAACTCAAAGCAAATACATTGAGAATTTTTTTAGGTGTGTTTGCAATTGGTTTCTACTTAATTGAATTTGTGATTGTAAATGAGATGGATTGTTGGAACTTGGAACTTGGAATTAAATTGTGAATTGGATTTGTGATTTGTGTTAGGATGGAATTGGATGTTTGGATTGGAGTTGAATGAAATGATGTACGATTTTTATTTTTTTAATCTTAGTGGTTATTGATAAAGTAAACATATATAAGAGAGGGGTGAATTGTGTAAAAATTTTCAAGATACTTTAAAAATTGATAATGTCCTTGTAAACAAAAATATGTCTACAAATAGGAAGATCCTATCAACTTTCGAAAAGATCCTGTTAAAGTTAAAAAAGATCCTGTTAATAGAAAAGGAGCTTGCTAGCACTTAAAAGAAAAAGTGCCTACTAATTGATACGAGCCTGCTAGCAATAAAAAATGAAAGGAGTCTTTTAATCGATAAGAGTCTATTAATGGTAAAAAATGAAAGGAACCTCTTACGATAGAAAAATATAAGGAACTTATTGTAAAACCGAAGGAGCCTCTTGAAAACACAAGCTTATAATGTAGAAATTTAAAAGTTAGGAAGAGATAAAGAATGACACAATCAATGTATACTGGTTCAGCTTATAATGAAGCCTATGCCTAGTCCCCAAGTATTCAACTTGAGTATTTTACTATAAAATCCAAGTAGTAAATTTTCACGAGTCTCTCCAAACTCAGAAGTACATATTTCTCAAGGTTTTTTTAACCTTACACACTCGTAGTATTTAACAAAATTCTACAAGTTCTCAACAAGAAATATATAGAGGATTTAACAGTCTCTCTTAATAGAGTGATTTCACTTTTCAAGGCACAAAGAATTTGATAAGACTTTTAAGGATATTGATGCTGCGAGGATATTTTGCAAGTCTCGTGTCTTTCACAAATGTAGTGACTCTTACTTAAGTAGATATTTTCCTCAACTAATTGTTGCTTAATCTACATTATCTTTCCTGCTAAAATCTTCGATATTTAAGAATAATGTTCTTTCAAGGCTTTTTGAGCTGCTTATTCGAATTGGTAAAAACTTCCCAATGTTATGGAACCATTTCTGAATAGGCAAGTTCATAAAGAAGGTTACTGCATGAAATAAAGCAATTATCCTATGATTTTATTTCCTTTTAAGAATTATACCTTTACCTATATAAGGAAATAAATCCAGTTTGAATTTTAAAATATTATAAAGTTATCATCAAAATTTTTAAACATAACCCTTGAGCTAACAATCTCCTCCTTTTTGATTATGACAAATAATAGTAGATATATTTTAAAAATTCAAATAATAATAAAGAATTTCGAAAGATACCTATAAACTTTGTATGTTGTTACTCACTGTAATAAAGGAAGGAGTCTATTAAACTTCACAATTTCAATAACATTTTATTAGTAGTTAGCAGAAAATATCATCGACAACAAATATATCATTGCAATTGAAAATATATCACAGATGAAAAGAAAGATGCATGCAATGTATATCATTAGCTATTTTACCCCTTTTTCATTATCAAAAATATAAGGAGTAAGGAACTTAAACATTCACAAGATTATCACAAGTACAAATAAGCCAGGTAGAAAAAATAACAATAGAGTTATTGAAGAGATTCAAAGATTTTTCTGGCCAAATCTCCATGTCAAGAAGCTGATTTTGCATGCTATCTATTTGTTTTCACATTTGTTCTTGATTTGCTTGAATGTCCTACAGTTTTTGTTGGAGATTTTCACTATTTTCATCTTGAGGAGGGACAGGAGTTTGTTGGTCTAAAGCAAGATCTAAGTTTTATGCCACTCTTTCAGATCTTTTTTCTACCCAGACATTATTTTGCAATTTGTATCCAAATTGGTAGGGAACGGAAGGGTGAAACTTAGCTAGTGTATACCAATTCAGATTTCCAAAAGGAACTCCATAGTAGGTGAAAATCCTGGTGAGCAACATCCTATAAGATAGGCAACCGGTGGTATTCTTATGATGATTCCCCTTATTAGGCATATCAACGGGCCGGGCCACGGGTTGCCTGTCAGGCCTGAGTCAGCCCGAGCGTCTAATATATTTTTAAAATTTTTTATTTTAACACAATTTCAAAAATTTTTAGTTGTATTTTTTAAAATTCATAAATTATAAATTATAACATAATCATTTATAGTAAAATTTAAGATAAAATTAACCATAAATTATACAAAAATATTTATATAAAATAAAAGATATAAAATATGAACCAATTTATATTTATTAAAAATATATACCAAAGATAATGTTGTCATAATTATTCCCAGTACAAACAAGTCAATTTAAACTTTTTATTTTATTTTTCATATTTAGACAATATATACATTATGCTTATATGTATTTATATTAATCTTAAAATGAATTAATCACTTTATTAATCCTAATGTATTGATTCCAAAATAATAAATAAGTAATTCAATTATAAAAATAAATAAGCACAGTATATTACATTAAAAATAGCTATTATTTAATTAAAACTATAATACATTTTATAAATTATTTTGATTTGTTTTTATAAATTAATTCATTAAGTTAAAAATATTTCTTTTATTTTTTATCTAAAATCATTATATTCTAATTAATCTAAATTTATATAAATTATATTCATAATTTTTTCTCTTATCTAAATTCTAATATTAGAAGATTTATATATTCCTATCTAAGTTACTCTAATTAAAAGTTTGTTAAGAGTAATTCCTTAGATCCTTAATTGAAACCTTGATTTAAGATATAAGTGTTACTTTAAATCCTTTTCGTCTTTAGATCGTTATAAGCATATCATATTTCATAAAATTTATAAAATTTAAACCTTTTTTAATATATATATATATATATATATTGTGTGATAACTTTAAATTATAACAACATAAAATTAATTAATTATGATATAATAAAGTTATTAAGATGTAAGTAATGGTATGATTAATTAGGAAATTTAATTCAATTAATTAGAAATTTTTATGAAAAATTATTAAGTTAATTGTTATAGTTAAAATTTTCGATTAAATTAATTGTAAAAATTTTTGTAAATTTACTTAAATTATTTATCAATTATTATAAGAAAGAATTGATAAAACCAAATTCAATAACCATAGAAAAATAAAATTTATAAAATTTTCACTTTTTTCTTTTTAATATATATATTATGTGACAACTTTAAATTATAACAACATATAATTAATTAATTATGATATAATAAAGTTATTCAGATGTATATATTGGAATGATTAACTAGGAAATTTAATTTAAAATTTTCAATTACATTAATTACAAATTTTTAATTTGCTTAAATTATTTATCAATTATTATAAGAGAGAATTGATAAAATCAAATTCATTAACCATGGAAAATTTTGCTGTACACAAATGATTATCTAAATCATTTTACAAAAAAAAGATACAATTTACAAAATCAGCAGTTGGATAGATTGGAGAGTGGACTGAAGACTGAAAGAGCATCATCTAATTCTAATTGATTAACTGTAATTGTTGGTAAGGTCGTCAACAATTTGGATCCAATCATCTGTATGTACAAACATTATAGTTAGTAACATAATATTAAAATAAAAACAATATTTACTAATGTAATATTATATAAAAAGAAATTTAAAAGTACCTCTATCTTCATATATTTGATCAAAATAATCTTCCATTGGTCAATTAATTTCACTAATCCCCTCTACATTACCATCAATATCTTTATTATTTAACAAACTTTGAGTACACATAAGAGCTTCCATAATGCGATAATGAAGTTGGGCACGATGAGGAGTAATGACCTGACTGCTAGTACTAAATGCAGACTTTAAAGCAACAATTGATGATGGAATAACTTACAAGTCCCGTTCAATGGCTTGCATGATCGGATAATTATATGCAAACGTCTTCCACCATAACAATATATCGAATGACTCACCTCAGTTTTAGGAACACACTACTCAAAAACATATCTGTCAAACTCCATCATACTATAAGATACCCTGGCACTTTTCTCTTTAAAAAAATTTGAAAGAGAATGTATCAATAATGGGTTCGAAGAAAAAGTCGAACTTAAAACTGAAGTCTGAATTGAACTGCTAACATCCCGATCATGAGTTTGTTGCATTTTGGCTTCATAATCATGAATCAATTGATACCATAATTGTTTCATGGTATGTAGATGCTTTGAGTTTCAACATCATACAATACATTAAAAATATATTCAACCACATCCATCTTATATCTCGAGTCTAACATATATAATACTGTAACAATATCTCAAATGTTAGACCAATAAGAATTAAACTTCTCTATCATCCACTGTTCCATTGTCCGAATCACTTCATTGGAGTCAAACATCCACAATTCTAAAATAAGCTTTGTGATGGACATAATGCTAAAGATACAGTGCGAAGTTGGATATTTTGTTCCTGAAAACAATTTAGTCCAAATATTGAATAATTTTAACTTTATACAAAGTTGTTTAGCCAAGTCCCATTGATTCTGATTGTAAGCAGGTATACTGAGGATCCTTTTCAACTAATCTAGTAAATAGCTGAGCATATACGATTGTCGACTCTAACATCTTAAAGGTTGAGTTCCATCTAGTAGGACAATCCAAAACTAACTTCTTTGTATAGGGAATGTATAAAATTTATGTAACATCTTTAAAAGTTTCAACTCTTTTCATAGTTGCACTCCAATATTAAAAACTACTCCGAATAGACTCTATTGCTTCCTTTATCATTTCCAACCCAACCTTCACAATCAAGTAAAGAATATGCGCTAAACAATGCATATGAAATAACTTACCTCCAGCCAATAAGCTCCCAAACTGCATCTTACCCTTCAACTTCTCAATCATAGCATCATTTGTGCTACGATTATCAACTGTGTTAGAGGAAACTTTGTTGTTGATGTTCAAAATCATCAAACAGTCTTTAAACATGTTTGCCAATTTTTCACTTGTATGCGGTATCTGCACATAAATGAACCTATCATGAAAAAGCATAACAATATAAATCATAAATTCATAAAATAATGAAAAAAGTAAAGGATAATAATATTAAAGAATATAAATTACCTCAAAATTCTATTGCATAACTTCCAATCATTATCAATATAATGTACTGTAACTGTTATGTAACCCTTCTGTTAGTTATTGGCTATCCATATGTCCGTTGTTATGGAAATTCGTCCTTGAATACTCAACAATACTTTTAATGTTTCTCTCTTCTTCTCCTCATAAATTTTGAAAACATCATTCCTCAATTTATTCTGACTTAGAACCTCGAAATTCGGTTGGAGTGAATTAAGAAATATTTTGAATCTCTTGCTTTCAACCATAGCTAATAGTTGCTCATCTCCAATAACCATATTAGCCATAAAAATTCTTGATCTATTATTGTCAAAAGTTGTTATGGTCATTTCATTCTTTCCTTTCATAAGGTTAAGGATAAAAAATGTTTGACCTCTTAAATCCATCTTCCTTCTAGTATATGATTCCATAGTTCTCTTTAAATGAGACATTCCACTTTTCGAACCAGTTGAGTACAACTTATGATAATAATTGTATTTTGCTTTTTCAATTCCGTCGATCGATGTAGTCTTCTTAAAGTGATTCCAAACATCACTTTATGTTGACTAACCTGAGTTCTATTTGAACTTTTATCAGCACTTAGTGTCGGAATAAAAGTTCCCACTTCTACCTCTAGTACTGGATTAGAACTCTCAACTGCAGGAATATGTTCATCCCTCTAACAAACCAACCATGAAACCACTAGATTTAAATTTCCTTAACCAACCAACAAAGCAACAACTATGAGGGTAGTATATTAGAAAACAACTTTGTAATTATGATTTACAATAAAAACAAAAGTTGAATCACAATTAGAGTCTACATATAATACAATTATAGAACTAGATCGACCATGATGATAAATTCCACAAAATCTCATGTATATATTTGGTATTCCTAACCATCAATTGTGTCCGATCATGAGTTCTAAACATATTTGTAATAGTTAATGATAGGTCATGAGGCTACCAAAAATAATTCCTATTCCTAAAACAACAAAAACTTGTAGTAGTAGTGAAACAGGGTTGAATCGTGAAGAATTGTAACTATCAATTCCTTTCGATGAAAAAAATAAATAAAGGGGGATTTTATTAAAATTCAGATTGTGAATAAAGAACAGAAAAATAAAGAAAAAAAGTAAAACAATTGCCCCAGAGAAAAGTTGAAAATAAGGGTATTGAAACTCAATCGAAAGCATAATCGACGTCTTAATTTCTAGAATTTATCATTGATAACTAAACATAGTCTTTAGCCAATAAGTTGGTTATAACTGTTGAAGATGCTTCTAACAAAAAATTCTTCCTTAATATTAGGCGATCAAGAGATGTTCATTAATCGATCCTAGCTAACAAATAATCTAAGAAGACACTTCATTGAATTTAGCTTATCAACAACATTAAAAATTAGAAGAACCCAACTCTAACCAATAAACTCAACCGCAATGTTTATTTTAATTAGATTATGAAATTCCTTTAGTGTTTCATCACTAAATTGCTACTAACATCAACTAATAAAAGCAATTATGGACTAGAACCAGTTAGTTAGCTTCCAGTTAATCTCAGATCCTATCACGGAGATCCTACTGTAACAATAATGAAGAAGAACCTTGAAAATAGATCTAAAAAATCGTAAATGTCAACAAGGAATTCACTTGAAGACCAAAATCTCAAAATTTAGAAACCAATCTCATTTGTACCTTCGATCGAAGAAGAATTAAGCTAACATGGTTATAGAAAGAACAAAGTTGGAGTTCTTAAACATTCTTCTTCGATAAAACTAGAAAAGATAATACAATAATGAATAAAATAACAAAATCCTCCATCGCAGGCTGCTCCATCCTCTTTTTGTAGCTTTAGAGTGCAAGATCCTCCTTCTCGATATTTAGCTGATTTCTCCAATTTTTTCTAAAATATCTCCTTTTTTTCCTTAATAGAATATTTTCTTCCAACTCAATCAAAAAAATAACATCTGCTTGATCTTATCCTGATCAGTATAAGATAAGTTCCAAAATCAAGCAAATATTCAATGAAAATCCTCACTAACAAGCACCCCACACTAGCTCTTTAGACATCCTCGTTCAAAACAGAGTTGGAAAATAGTAAGGGACTTTAGAAAAAAATTCAGAGACTTCTGAGGACCATCTCATATCAACAAATCACTGTTAGGTTTCCAAATGAACATAAGAATTGCACATATAAGTAGATAAAACTAGGCATATCCATGGGTCGAGCTGAGCTCGGGCCACCTTAGGCCCAACTCTGCTCAGCTGGCCCCAAGCTATAGTGGCCCTTGGCTGGCTTGCAGGTAGGTTGATAGGCCAGTGGCCCAGGCTATGGTCTGCCGGGCTAACCCGCTATTTATTTTTTAAAGGAAAATTTTCAAAATGACGTCGTTTTGGATAAAACGATGTCATTTCAGGAAAAATGGAAGGGTCACAGACTGGGTCGGGTCATTATTGCCATGTCTAGATAAAACATTATCAATTACATAGAAGCTGCAAAAAGCACACTGAACAAGTTTTCCTGAAAGTTCAAACCATTTGTACCACAAGGACCAGCTTTAACAAGGATTTCACTCTCAACACTCAAAAGTGTTTAAACTCTTAATGTTCAAAACAATACAGCCACCTACTATAAGTTTGCACTTTTTTCCAACCTCCACCACTACAGAATCACAAACAGAACAAGAATTAAAAGATCTTGACAATGGTTGTAATAGGTCTGGGTTTACGGGTAGGAAAGTTCGAAGGAAAGAGGCTAAATTGAAGAGAACCATAGAGCATGCCCACGAAATTTCTGCACGTCCATACGCTGAAAGTCAACAATATATCAAAGCACAAGGGTTTACTTCCAAAAACTCGAGCATCATCTCTTAACCTACACTCTTTTACTTCAATTTTAGTAGCCCAAATAAGACTTTTACCATAATATGGCTGCACTTTCTTCTTCTTCTTATTCTTCTTTTTCAACCACAACTTTATTCATGTAAGACCAACTTTCCAGCAATACAATAGTTCACAATTCACAAAAATTGCAAATGAACTTCTTGCAAATAAAGATTTTTCAGCAAAAGTAAGTAGAAACAAGTATCACACACCATGGCCTCTTCAAATAAGGATAGGAAGGCAGATAAACAGCTAAATTATGTAGGTTAATTAAGAAAGAAAATAGTCTTTCATGGCTCAAAGAGATTTAACTAAAGATTAATGTACGGGTAGGCTTTCTGGCTAAATGGTTAAATCCTAATTGCCTTCATCGTTTCCTTGTTCTAAATGCAAAATTAATGTGGCCTTGGGAAGTACTTGATGCAACTTCTAAAGGTAAACTACATGGTTGAACTAATCACACATAAGAAGAAATCATCAGATTAAATATATGTAATCTCTAAAGGCTCAAAATCCCACCAAGGGTCATTAATTAGCTTTTGTTCATAGGGTCGGTTTGATCAAAGAAACCACAAGTAGCTCACCACTTGGCTCTATTAGCTTCGTGAAATGACGCAGTTTTATGTACGAACATTTAAAACCTTATTATTATTTCAGAAAATCAACACAGAAAATTGCTTTAGAGATCACAATTCTAAAAATCTAGGAAAAAATCAGATTAGTTTTTCTTAGAAAAATTAACACGAAAACTCATATCTTTACCATGGACAATCAAAAACTTCAGCACACTTCATGTTCATCAGGAATTTATCAAAAAAGCCCATAACCAATCAGCATAAAAGAATAAAAGTTTGCCCAAATATCAGCATATGTTAGAATTTTCAAGAAAACATCAATTTTACAGCAAACATCAGAATCATTTCTCATGGGTTCTCAGCACATAATTTCAAATTCAATTAAAGTCTCAATGTCAAAAATATGCATACATTCCAATTCAACACACATCAAAACTATTCAAAAATAGAAACTCAAATTCACAGTAAAAATGTCAAATCCCCAACCCCACACAAAACCTTGCAGTATCCTCACGGCAAATGAGAACGAACGTGAAGGGATGAAGGAGAGAAAGTACCTCTTGTAGCATTTACATTCTATTCGTGGCAAATCGGGCTAAATTATGGTTGACTCTCAATAGTCGCACCACGGTCTAAAACTAAGCACCGATGGCATCTTGGAAGTTACAGTGGTACCTCCATCATCTTGGCATCACACACCAAGTCAAACTCAGTCCGTCGAGCTCGCCAGCGGTGCTTTTGGGAAGTAAACAGTTGTGGAGATAATAAAGATTGAAGTAAATAAAAGAAGCAAGGTGTAGAGGACGCTTTTTAATAAGGTGGCCTTGTCTTGTTGAAAATTGATATTCTTTTAAAACGTGGACAATACTAAGCCACATAAAAGGTATCTTTGCTCCAGCTCTCACTTATTATTTTTTTTGGTGCCCACCATTTATGCTCCAAATACACTCATTTTCTGTCTGAAAGCATAATTAGTGAACTACAAAAAAAGCAAACCTTTAGAAGGTGGAAGAAGGTCGAAGTGTAAAATAAGAAAATTTGAATGACCAAAATGCAAATAATGTTAAAATCGCAATAAAACATGAATTCAAATGAAATAAATGATGAAAAAAGTGAAAGTGTTTTAGAAAATTGGGTTGCCTCCCAATAAGTGCCCTTGTTTAGTGTTTGAGGCTCGACAACCCTTTTTTCCAAATTTGTTCAAGTGAGTATTCGAGGTGAAGTTCTTCAACTTTATGCTCCTGAAAACCTTCATAAAAAGGTTTCAAACGATGCCCATTCACTTTGAAAATTTTGTAGTCTCCAAACTTTTAATTTCCACTACACCATATGAAAATAATTTATTGACAACAAAAGGACTGATCCAGCGAGTCCTTAACTTATTGCGAAATAATTTCAACCAAGAATCAGAAAGTAAAACTTTTTGACCAATTGTAAAGTGTTTCCTAGAAATCATGTGGTCATGGAAGGCTTTCATCTTCTCCTTATAGATTCTCGAATTCTTATAAGCTTCTCTCCTGATTTCTTCTAATTCTTGGAGTTATAATTTCCTATTTTCTTCAGCTTCATCAAACTTCATGTTGCAATTCTTGACAGCCCAATAATCCTATGTTCCAACTCAACTGCAAGGTGGCAAGGCTTTCCAAATACCAGGTGGTAAGGTGACATGTCAATGTGGGTCTTATAAGTTGTATGGTAAGCCCAAAGTGCATCGTCAAGGTGCAGACTCCAGTCTTTCCTATTGGGGTTGACTATCTTCTCCAAAATTAACTTCAACTGTCTGTTGGAGACTTCAACTTAGCCATTCGTCTGTGGATGATAGGTGGTATAAGTACTATGGTTGATGTTATACTTCTTGAAAAGAGATTCCACCACTTTATTGCAAAAATGTGTGCCTTTATCGCTGATGACTGCTCTTGGGATTCCACACCTGAAAATGATTTTGGCTTGATAAGATACACTAAAACTTTAGTAGTGTCAGTATAGGTGACTTTCACCTCAACCTACTTAGAGACGTAATCCACAGCAAGTAGTACATAGGTATTATTGAAAGATGAAGGAAATGGACCTATAAAATCAATACCCCATGTGTCAAAAATTTTACAAATTAGAATTGGTGTGAGTGGCATTTGGTTCTTATTTCCTAAACTTCCAATTCTTTGACATTTTTCATAAAACTTGCAAAATAGATAAGAATCTCTAAACAATGTTGGCCAAAACAAACCACACTTAATAATTTTTCTAATTGTCTTCTTAGGACCAAAATTTCCATCGCATGCATATGAATGGCAAAATTGCGAAATAGAAGGCACTTTAATCTCAAGAACACATCTTCTAATAATCTGGTCAGAGCAATGTTTCCACCAAGAAGGATCATCCTAAATGAAACACCTAGCATCTCTTTTTATCTTATCTTTTTCAATTCTAGACAACTCATCAAGTAATATTCCAAAAACCAAATAATTAATAATGTCAGCATACCATGGAGTTCTTTTATGGATAGAAAAGAGATACTCATCTGGAAATTGGTCCTTCAGAGGGGTAGGCTGCTCACTTGAAGGGAGACGGCTTAGGTGGTCAGCAAAAACATTCTCTTAGCCCTTCTTGTCGCGTATTTCTATATCAAACTCCTGGAGCAAGAGAATCCATCGAATTAGCCTAGATTTCGCTTCCTTCTTTGTGAATAAATACTTCAAGGCCGTATGGTCAGTGTATATGATCACTTTGGTACCGAGTAGGTGTGGATAAAATTTTTCCAATGCAAAGACTATGGGTAAGAGTTCCTTTTCTATTGTGGACTAGTTACATTGGACATGTAAAATACACCAGAATGTCATCAATTCTTTTGTAAAGAAGTTATTCAAATGAAACAATTAAAATAAACTCACGGTTTTGCACACTTATCGCTAAGCACACTCACAGGTTCGGTGACTCTCATTTAACTACACAAAATGCATTTTTCTCAAGCATTAAAACTATATATTCGGTTTAACCGAATTCGAGATTTCGTGTAACACGTATTCTAATCATATTTCTGATTACTTCCGTAAGGTAACCTATTCGTCACCATTCCCAAATCTAACTTCAAAAGTCACTTAAATACCATATTTTATCCATTCTAACTTACCAATTCCTTCAAAACACAATCTTATCCAATTTAATTCACCATATCACAATTATGCATGATGAGTCACAGTTCTGACCTATGTCCATAATCCATACCTCCACTTGTTCCTTAATTTTCAAATAGCAAACATTAAAATTAGGTTTTGAGGTCTTCTAGTCGTTTCCCTTTTTCTCTAGTTTTCATATCATTAAAAATCATAGCATTTTAAGTTCTAATTTAAGAAACATGTATAAAACATCACAAACTGCTCCAACACAAGGGCAACATTAGATCACCTTTTTTAATCTTAAATTCCAATATGATTTAGTCAGAACTAGGTTAGGGTATGTTCTAGGAATTTTTAGTACTATGTCTTAAGTTTTATATCCAATTAAATTCACCCAATTTAGAGGTCTGTAGGTCAAGTTATAGTCAAAACAAGATGTTTGGTTCAAGTGATCCGAGAACCAAATACAAACACTCACTAAACATAATTCATTCTCTTGTCATATTCATCCCTTAAATGCTTCGAAACTTATTATCTATTTTATGGCAAGTTGAAAATCATTATTTATCTTATATAAATCTATTCCACTAAAAAGATGCAAAACTAGAAATTTAGGTTAGGACAACTTACCATTATCTTCCAATCTTTTGGTATTTGATGAATACCTCCACTTGATCAAGATCTCTCTAATTTATGCTCCAAGACCATGAAAAATAGTAGTTGCACCCTTCTTCTCCCTCCTTGGTGGAATGTCCCTTCTTCTCTCCTTTTCTCCCTTTTGTTTGGTCTCTCACGTTTATGTTCAAATGAAGACAAAAGTCTTGCTTTATTCTTTTTAATGCT
>JANZXR010378445.1:0-18078 GCA_027575705.1 Erythroxylum echinodendron
TGTAATACGCAGCACGGCTGTACGACCGTCTTTTATTTCTGAAGAAATATGGAGTCATTGGCTGACATATTGGACATTACCTGGGGCGAAATCGATTTCACAACGTAATTTGGCCAACAGACGTGGAGGACCCGAGGGGGAGAGTCTTCCCGTACATACGGGAGGATCTATTACCCACTAAAAACATGCACAGAGACTTGTAAGTATCTTCAATTAACAGTTACATTCTCATCTCTTTTCTTTACTGTATTTTAATTGAATTTGCTTTATAAAACCTATTTTACTTATAATTAACATTTTCTTCCTATGCAGAAAAAGTCTTTGGGCGTGGTGCCTACACGTCGTCAACTATTTCTGCAGACTTATACTAAGAAGCATGACGGGGTGACATTCGTCAACGATTGTTGTAGAGAAGTCAATGTAAGTGAAATTTATGATTTAATATCAACAATATGCTTAATAATTATCACTTACTAATATATAAACATTGCTTTCTGATAGGACCAAATACGACAAACCATTGAACGGCGGTCTCAGCAATCTGAAAATATTGATGAGGCTGACACTTATCTTGAAACAGCAGGTGGTAGGGATCGTCATGGAAGGATATTCAGATTAGGATCAGTTGCGAATAATTGTTATTCGCAATCCTCCACGTCTAGTACAGCAGCATCTGTTAGGCGATCCAACAACAGTAAAGTGGAAGCGTTTGAGAGCATAGTGCAGTCATTGTCGGCTCAGTTGCAACAAACGTTGTAACAGTTGCAATAGTCGATGGCAGCGCAACAACAGTCAATGCTGCTGTACGTTCAACTCCGTCAGGAGATGGACGAACTGAAGGGTAAGGGCAGCAGGTCACCGTACCAACCATACGATCCACCAGCTCCTGATCAGTAGTATAGTATTGGTCATTTAGTTTGTATTACAGATACTTGTTATTTACAATGTAACGTTTTTATTATCAATTAAACTATTTTATTTTTAATCATTAATCAAAATTTCTATTTAACCAAATTAAATGTATATTATAAATATTTAATTATTAAAATTATGCATCAATAATAATTTAAATATAATGAAAATAAATTTATTTTTAAAAAATTAAGCAATAACTTTACCGACCGAAACAACTATCTGTCGGTAAACTCCAACTACTTTAGCGACGATAGAAGAACATATTCTGTCGATATGCAATAAAATATACCAACGGATAAAAATTTCGTTGGTAATTTTTAAGCAAATTTACGGACGGTAAATATGCTACTGTTAGTAAATTTACCGACGGTAAGAGAACATTCCATAGCTAAATTTACATACGATTAATGAACTTACTATCGGTAAATTTAGCGTCGGACAATTTTTAGCCTGTCGGATATTTACGGACCAAACAACTGTGACAGTCGGTACATTTTCACTATATTTACCAACGCTAATTCATTCTCCAATGCTAAATTTACTGTCAGAATATTCTGGTACCATCGGTAAATTTAGCTACGATCGATTCTACGACGTTTTTATCTGTCGGTACTTTCCGTCGGTAATATTTGATACTGACGGAATATTTATATTTTCTATCGGTATTTACCGTCGGTAATTGACTGTTTTCTTATAGTGAGATGAGACGGAGATCACATAGTTCGACTTCTTCAACACAGTCAAAAGTTATAGTCACAGGTTCTAAGGAGAGGAGCAAATTTAGAGGTCCAATTTTCAGAGATAAGAGCATAGGAAGATCAAATAAATATGCAAACGTTGAGTGCCATCACTGCAAAAAGAAGGGTTATAACAAAAGATTTTTTAGAAAATTCAAAGAAGAAAAAAACAAAAGTGAAGAAGTCAAGAAAGATGAGAGTAGTGATGATGAACATGCATCGATAGCTACCACCATTGATGACTTTCACATCGTCTCATATGATAATGATATGAATAGTGAATCCTGTGAGTTTAACTGGATAGGTGATAGTGGTGCCACTATTCACCCGACATCACATAAAGAACTCTTCTCTTCATATACAGAAGGTGGTGTCATTAAAATGGGAAATAGTGGTTTAGCTAAAATCACTGGAAAAAAGTGATATTTACTTGGAGACAGATAATGACATCAGACTGTCTCTGAAAGATGTCAGGCATGTTCCAGATCTTCGCGTAAACCTGATCTCGGTTGGCATACTTGATGATAAAGGTTTTTGCAACACTTTCAAATATGACAAATAGAAACTTACTAAAGGCTCACTGATAATCACCAAAGATAAGAAGTGCTCAAAGTTGTATGTGATGCAGGCAAAGGTCTCCAATAATATTGTGAATCCAGTAAAAAAAGATGATGTAATTGAATTGTGGCACAGGAGACTCGGTCATATGAGCAAGAAGGGGATGACTTAGTTGGTGAAAAAAATGCATTATTTGGAGTTAACCAGGCACATTTAAAGATGTGTGTTGATTGTTTTGCAGGAAAGCAAAATATAATTACTTTCAAAAGTTCCCCTCCTTCCAAAATGAAGAATGTGTTGGATTTGATATACTCAGATTTATATGGATCAATGCCAAATTCACTAGGTGGTGCTCAATACTTTGTGATTTTTATTGATGACCATTCTAGGAAGATATGGGTATATATACTAAATACTAAAGATAAAGTGCTAGATGTTTTCAAGCAATTTCATGCCTCAGTTAAAAGATAAACTGAGAAAAAGTTGAAATGCATTCGAACAAAAAATGATGGAGAGTACACTGGACCATTTAACATCTATGCAAGGAGTATGGTATTAGACATCAGACTATTCCTCCTAAGACACCACAATTGAATGGTTTAGCTGAGAGGATGGACATGACTTTGATAGAGAGAGTTAGATGCCTACTCTCACATGCAAAGTTACCGAAGACATTTTGGGGTGAGGCTCTATTCTCAGCAGTTTATGTATTAAATTGGTCACCATGCATTCCTTTACAGTCTGATGTTTCAGAGAAAGGATGGTCAGGAAAGGGTGTTTCCTATGACCATTTAAAGGTTTTTAGTTGCAAAATTTATGTTCATATTGGTAAAGATGAGAGATTCAAGCTTGACGTCAAGACTCGCCAGTGTACATTTATTGTTTATGGGGAAGACCAATTCGGTTATTGGTTTTATAATACAATCCAAAAGAAGTTGATTTGGAGCTGTGATGCTATATTTGTCCAAGATCAATCCATTGAAGATCTTGACAAAGTAAAAATGGATGTCCCAAGAACAAATGGTGACCTAGTGAATTTAGAGTTAATTCCTCCAAAAATGGTGCCAAGACAATTTGGAGATGAAATTAAAAATCGCCAGCTGAATGTAGCTGATGATGATGCTCTCATTGAAAATTAATTAGATAAAGATTCTGATGAAGATGATGTTCAGAATCAACCACTAGCACTAGAGACTGCTCAGATTCCAATAAGGAGATATACACGAGTAAGACAAGTCAGTACTAGATACGCTAGTGATCAGTATATGTTACTTACGGATGAGGGAGAACATGAGAATTTTCAAGAGGCTATGATAAATGAACAAAAGACGAATTGGTTTGAATTCATGCAAGATGAGATGAAGTCCTTACATGAGAATAAAACTTTTGAGCTGGTGAAGTTGCCAAAAGATAAGAAAGCTTTGAAAAATAAGTAGGTGTTCAAGATTAAACATGATGAACACAGTCCTCATCTATGATTCAAAGCTAGATTGGTTGTTAAAGAATTCAACCAAGGAAACGATATTGATTTGGATGAGATATTTTCATTTGTTGTTAAAATGATATCCATCCATACAGTGCTCAGTTTAGCAACAAGTCTAGACTTAGAAATAAAGCAATTGGATGTCAAAACAACTTTTCTTCATGGAGAGAGGACTATGTGTGTAAATTGATGAAAAGCCTTTATGGTTTAATGCAGGCACCGAGATAGTAATATAAGAAGTTTGAAACAATTATGGGGGAGCAAGACTATAAGAAGACTACTTCAAATCATTGTGTTTTTGTACAGAAATTATCTGGTGATGATTTCATTATCCTTTTACTTTATATTCATGATATGTTAATTTTTGGTCAAAATATTAATAGGATTAATAATTTGAAGAAGCAGTTAAGCAAGTATTTTGCCATGAAAGACTTGATGCTAGCAAAACAGATTCTTGGCATGACAATTATTAGAGACAGGGGTGCCAAGAAATTATGGTTATCACAAGAAAAGTACATTGAGAAAGTGCTTCAAAGGTTCAACATGGATAAAGCTAAAGCAGTTAGTTATCCTCTTGCTAATCACTTTAGCTTGAGTACTAAATAAAGCCCTTCGATAGATGAAGAGAAGGAAGAGATGATGAAAGTCCCCTATGCTTCTGCAATTGGAAGCTTGACGTACGCTAAGGTATGTACACAACTAGATATTGTGCACGCAGTTAAAGTAGTGACTAGGTCCGTTTCAAATCCTGGTAAGGAACATTGGGATGCTGTGAAGTGGATTTTCAAATATCTACGTGGTACTTCTAAAATATGCTTATGTTTTGGAATTACCAAGCTTGTGTTAGTTGGTTACACAGAAGCAGATAAAGCCAACAATGTTGACTCGAGAAAGTCTATTTCAAGTTACCTAATTATCTTTGCAGGGAGAGTCGTATCATGGAAATCAAAATTGCAAAAATGTGTTGTTCTATCCACCACTGAAGCGAAATTTATTGTTGCAACTGAAGCATGCAAGGAGCTCCTATGGATAAAGAAGTTTTTAGATGAACTTGGTTTTTAACATGATAGATATCAACTATTTTGGACAACCAAAGTTCTATTCACCTTGGGAAAAGTTCCTTATTCCATTCAGGATCAAAGCATATTAATGTGAGATATCACTGGATCAGAGAGGTGTCAGAGAAGAAGCTATTACAACTTGAGAAGATTCATACGGATGAGAATGGATTAGATATGATGACAAAAGTTCTACCCAAGAGAAAGTTTGAGTTCTGTCGATCATCTGTAGGAATGATAGTCAATACCATGTAGTCGGTAAAGGGAGAATTGTAAGGAAGTACTGACATACATGGTACTGCCATAGGTTTTTTTTAAAAGAAAGTTGTCTTAAACAACTTGCATGCAACTTGCATACAAGCTGCTGCTTTGACAGCCACAGACTGCAAGCTGTGGCAAAGGGGCGGTGAAGGGTCTATATAAAGACCCTCCCTCCCTCTTTCATATTAGCATTGTTACGTATATGTGTGGTAAGGAGAGACCTGTATGCTTAAAGTCTTATGTGAGAGAGTGATTTTGGGTATTTTTTAGGAAACGTTTTTCCTAAAAGAGTGAGTGACAAAATAGTGACAATATTATCCTAGGGATAGTAAATTTGGGAAATACCTTATGTGTGAGTGCTATTATTTTGTTATATTATTTTTCACTCTTTGTACTTGCTATTTTCATCAATGGAAGTTTTATTCGAAGTTTGGCCCATGGATGTAGCCTAAATTAGAGGATGCAACGCGTTAAATTTCTACGTGTTATTTTCTTGCTTATTTTGCCTGTGAGATTTAATTCGTAAATTTTTCCAACAAAATCATCATCAAGAAGAAACAATTATTGGAACATATGAACACAGACTTTTAATCTTCAAAGGCAAGAATGGCTAGAAGGTGTAAACTTTGGTGCAATGGAAGTGATCAATGAAGAAATTGATGCTTTTGTGGACCTTTTGGTAGTTGTTGAAATAATATTAGTTATATCTTAATTAATTAATAATTTGTGATAATGTTTTTATTCCTATTTCTTGTGGTTCGTTCATGAATAGTTCCCTAATAATTAGCAGTAAGGATGCATACACTGGACCTTTCTAAACTTAACATTTAATAGGATTTTTACTGAGTTGTTATTATTGATGTTGATGTTGATGTTGATAATATTTTTATTAGAAAATATGGTTAAATAATAGTTTAAGTTTTTTTCATTTCTATTTCATATTTAATATGAAGATTGAAATAAAAAATTAAATTATAAAATATTTTAAATTAATTTATTAGGTACTTTTTACCAATTCATGTATTATTATATTCTTATTAATTATCTTTTATAAATAAATATAATTATGATTCAGTAATTATTATATGTCTTAATTTTATTAGTTAATAGAACGATATTCTCTAATTAATACAGATTAAATAAAAGTATTTTGTCAATTTTAAAATAATTTTTTATCCTTGGTTCCCATGCTGTTGGAAACTTTACTGAAGCAAGAAGAAGATCAAGATCAGGATGATAGCATCTGGAATGTATCCATGGATGGTGGGACATGTCTTGGTCTTGTTGCTAAAATTGTGGGAATCCTATTGTTCCTCTCATAATGCCTTTTGTAGAGGCTAATATAGTAAAGCTAGATTGGCATTGTTGAGAGGCAACCACATATGCATTTGGCTCCATTCTTGAAGGCCTTAGTATTGAGAAACTAACACCACTTGTTAATGCTGGCTTGAATGTTCTGCTTAAGTAATTAGAATTTTTAATATGGGTAGAGTGCAAAGCCCATTATTAAAAATTGAGCTTGGGTCATTCATTGTCAAAATGACTAGAATTAGTCATTAAAATAGTTGACCCTTATCCCATATAAACTCTTTAACATTTTCATATTTAGTCAATATTGGATACTCTAACACTCCTCCTCAAGTGACAACTGGATTGCAACTGGGACTGGACATCCAGTTGTTAGTTGAAATAAACATAGCGATAACCAGACCGGGCCTCTGGGACTGGACATTCGGACGAATAATCAAAAAATTAATAATCCAAGCCAGACCTACTCTGATACCATATTAGAATTTTTAATATTGATAGAGTGTAGAGCCTATGAACAAGAATTGGGCTTGGGTTAACTATTGACAAAATGACTAAAACTAGTCATTTGGATAGTTGATCCTTACCACTTATAAACCCTTTAACATTTTCATGTTTACTTAATATGGGACACTCTAACATATTAGAATTTTTAATATGGGTAGAGTGTAAAGCCTATTAACAAGAATTAGGCTTGGGTCAACCATTGCAAAATGACTAGAACTAGTCATTTGGATAGTTGATCCCTATCACTTATAAACCATTTAACATTTTCATGTTTAGTCAATATGGGATACTCTAACACTCCCCCTTAAATGTAACTGGGACTGGACATCCAGTTTTCACTTAAAATAAACGCAGTAATAACCAGACCAAGCCGCTGGGATTGGACATTCAGACGGACAACCAGGAAACTAATCATCCAGGCCAAACCTGCTCTGATACTATATTAGAATTTTTAATATGGATAGAGTTTAGAACCCATTAACCAGAATTGGGCTTGGGTCAACCATTGTCAAAATTATTAGAACTAGTCATTTGAATAGTTGATTCTTACCACTTATAAACCCTGTAACATTTTTATGTTTAGTAAATATGGATAATTTAAGATGATGCAGTAAGGGATGAGAATAATCATGTCAAGGACACAACTGCTTGGACTTTTAGTCATATATTTGAGTTGTTGCATAGTCCTGCTAATGGATTTTCCGTAATTTCCCAAGAGAATCTTCACAGAATTGTGGCACTCCTCCTGGAGGGTATTAATGATTCTCTAAATGTAGCTGAGAAGGTTTATGGGGCCATTTATCTCGCCCAAGGATATGAGGATGTTGGAAACAACTCCTCTCTCCTTACACCATGTCTTCCTGGCATCATCTCCCAACTTCTTAAAACTGCATAGCGTACAGATGGGGGTGACTTAAATCTCCGATCTTCTGCGTATGAAATCTTGAACGAGGTTGTCAGGTGTTCCAATATTGTAGAAACATCTCAGATCATTATAGAGCTGCTTCCAGTAATCATGAGTAAGTTGGGGTTGTTGGAGATTTAATCAACTCAAGAAGAAAATTGGAAGCAACTTTTGATACTGCAGACCCTTCATTAAGAAAACTTTAGTGCCTTTAAATAGGCAATACAAAACAAACGTTCACTTAAATAAGAAAAATATTCAGCCTAAAAGATCTCAAATACTGGAATAATTCTTCTGGAATGAAAATATCACAGAAAGACTTATTCAACACTAATTGTACCAGACACGTGAGAATTAAAAAAACTCAACACTCCCCCTTCATTCGAGCGTTGAAACTCCCAGTTTGGTGCTAAATTCCTCATGTTTTACTTGAGGCAAACTTTTTGTCAATAAGTCTGCAATTTTCTCATGACTTCGACACTTTTCCTATTAAACCTCTTCTTTTGCAATAAGCTCCTTTATGAAGTGGTGCTTGATTTCGATTTGCTTGGCTTGGCTGTGGTGTACTGGGTTCTTCGCTAACATAACCACTGATTTGTTGTCACATTTTATGTTTGTAGCTTTAGTTTGTTCATGCCCCAAGTCACTGAGAATTCGTCTTAGCCACACCGCTTGACAACTGGCTGCTGCAGCTGCTACGTATTCAGCTTCTATCGAGAATAAGGCTATTGTGGCATGTTTCTTCGAATTCTAAGAAATGATAGCTATACCCAGAACAAAATAACTGCAAGAAGTGCTTGTCCTGTCTTCTATAGAGCCGGCCCAATTTCTGTCTGTGAATCTTTTAAGCCTGAAGTCTTCAGCTTTGTAAAACCAAATTCTATAACCTTTTGTACCTACTAAATAACGTAGAATTCTCTTCGCAGCTCCGAAATGGTGCCTTGTTGGGCTATGCATGAACCGAGATAGAACACCAACAGCATAAGTAATATCTAGACATGATGAGTAAGATATATTAATCTTCCAACCAGACTTCTATAAATTCTTGCATCTGTCTCTCCAGTTTCATCATTTGATTTCAGTTTCTCATTGATATTCATTGGTGTTGAGGCGATCTTGCACCCCTGCATATTAAACTTTTTCAGTGTATCCTCCACATATTTTTTTTGTGACATAAAAATTCCTTCCTGAGTTTGAATAATTTCCATCCATAGAAAAAACTGCATCTCTCCTAAATCCTTCATGTCAAACATCTTTTTCATTGAAGCTTGAATCTCATGTATAAGCTATAAGGACGAGTCGATATAGATCATATCATCCTCATAAAGACTTACTATGAGCAAATTATTAGTACCTTGCCTTTTCACATAGAGAGTTAGTTCATGAAGGCTCATCTCAAAACCGTTCTTGTGAAAAAACTCGTCGATCTTGCTATATTAGGCACGCGGTGCTTGTTTAAGCTTATAGAGTGCTTTCCGCAAGCAAAGTTCTTTGTTATACTCAGTGTTACTTTCAAAACCTGGTGGTTGGCTCACATATATCTCCTCCTTTAGTTCTCCATTCAAGAAGGCCGACTTAACATCAAACTGATGTACATTCTATTGTTTTTGAGCTGCAACTGCAAGAATTATTCTGACTGTCTCAAATCTCGCTACTGGAGAGAATGTCTCTTTGTAATCGATCCCTTATTGCTGAGTGAATCCTCTGACCTCTAGCCTTGCTTGATGCTTTTGAATACTTCCATATGCCAAATATTTCGTTTTGAAAATCCACTTCAAACTGATTAAGTTTTTACCTGTAAGAAGATTGACCAACTCCCATGTTTGATTTCTTTGGATTACCGATAGTTCTTCTCTCATTGCAATTCTCCATTCTTCTCTTTCCGTGGCTTCTTCTATGGTGGCTGGATCCCCAACATAAAGAACCAACGATGGAGTAACCTCCCCCTCAATCTCAAACCGACGTCGAGGAAATCGACCTCGATTGCTTCTGTGGAGTTGATCTGATTGTTTTGGAGAAGACTCTTCGGATGAATAAGCTGTTCGTGATTTTTCTGAAGTTGAAATCTATGATCCTTCCGGATCATCTTCTTGGGGCTTGACTTGCTCAAGTACAATTTGTTCCTCTTCAATCACAACTTGAGGAATTTGAATGTTGTCTTTGGTATTCCAATTCCAACTAGCTTGCTCATCAAATACAACATTTTGACTAATAATATTTTCCCACTTAAAGGTTCATAAATCTGGCAAGCTTTAAATTTAGAGCAATAATCAATAAAAACATGCTTCTGTGACTTCCTGTCCAGTTTTTGTCAATCTAAAGTAAGCAAAATGTGGCAAATGCACCCAAAAATTCGTCGATGACTTACCGCAGGCTTGCTTCTGCTCCATGCTTCGTAAGGAGTCTGATCCTATACTGCCTTAGTTAGTGACATATTTAAGATATGAACATCAGTAGCAACTCCTTCAGCCTAAAAACAATCAGACATTCCCTTTTGTTTTAACATAAATCGAACCATTTCGACGATGGTCCAATTCTTCTGTTCGGCCACACCATTCTGCTCAGGAGTATAAGGAGCTGTAAGTTGTCTCTTTATTCCCTATTCATCACAGAAAGCTTCAAACTCTTTTGAGTTGAACTCATCTCCTCTGTCAGTATGGAGTATTTTCAGAACTTTCCCACTTTGTTTTGGCCTTGAACTTCTTGAAATACTTTAAATTTTCTGATTTATGCTTCAAGAAATATACTTAACTCATCCTGCTAACATCATCAGCATATAAAAGAAAATATTTATTCCCAGCTAATGATTCTGTCCTCATTGGACCACACAGGTCAGCATGGATGAGTTCAAGAACATCTTCTGCTCTTTTTGACTTACCTATCGGAAACGATTGTCTCGTTTGCTTTCCAACCATGCATCCCTTGCAGACTCTCTCCAATGACGTAATGACAGGAAGATCACTCACCATTTGCTTGTTTTTCAACAGTTGAAGCCCTTTGATATTTAGGTGCCCATATCGTTGATGCCACAACTCATTTTCTGCAATAGCTCTGCTCACCATAACTGTTTCTATTTTCTTAGTGAAATCAAGAGCAAACATCCGATTTGATGACATAGAAGTGCAAGCAAGTATCTTATCGGTAGATTTGTGTTTCACCATACATTTAAGATCATCAAATATTACTACGTAACCTGATTCAATCAATTGACTGACACTTAATAGATTGTGTGCTAGATAAGGAGCAAAATGCACATCTTTAATAAGTTGTTTCTGATTACCTACAGAAATCTCGACTGTTCCTTTGTGTTCAATTTGTAGCCATTTTTCATCTGCAAGTCGCAGCTGTGACTTGACAGTCTCGTCGAGTTCTTTAAGTTTTGATCGATCTCTGATCATGTGATGAGAACACCCACTGTTTATGTACTAGATTTCAGTTTTCTCTTCTCTTGCTGTGGTTATCGTCATAAATAAAAAGTCTTCTTCTTCTTCTTTAGTAAAACTTGCTTCTTTTGGTTTGCTCCAACAAAACTTTTCGGAGTGCCCAATTTTATTGCAGTACGAGCATTTGAGTGTACTATTTCTATCGCGACCTCTTCCTCGGTAGCCTCCTCGACCCTTCCTTTTCTATTATGGTTTGAAGACTCAGCCTCCCCCTTGGTTTGAAATGCATTATCTTCATCTTTTACTATTAATCGGTTGATTCGTGCCTTATGAGCTTGAAGTGATCCCATCAGCTCATCAAAAGAGAAAGCGGATAGGTCCTTGGATTCTTCGATTGCTGCCACTATGTGATCAAATTTGCATGACAAGCTCCTTAGGACTTTGGAGACTACTGTTTTGTCAGTTATCTGATCTCTGTAAGATCTCATTTGTCCCACAATTGATGAGACTCTTGCCAAAAACTCTTGCACAGATTCATTATTTTTCATAGAGGAAGTTTCAAAATCACGTCTTAATAATTACAATTTGACATTAATTACCTTGGAGGAACTTTGGTACTCGGTTTTGAGTATAGTCCATGCTTGCTTAGCTATGGTACCTGCAGCTATCCTTGAAAAGATCGACTCGTCTACTGCTTGTTGGATGAAGAAGAGAGCCTTGGCATCTTGTTTTACATGTTATTTGTTGCGAGCCTCATCTTTTTTATTTTCTTCAAAACCTTTTTCCACATAATCCGAAAGATCTTGGGATTGAAACAACGTCAACATTTTAATACTCCAAAATTCTTAAGAGTCTCCTTTGAACACTGGAATTTGCGGTTGAGAGACAGTGACACCAGAGTTGACGGCCATGCTTTTTTGAAAGGAAGACTTTTGAAAGAAATTCCCAGTTCTAAAAGAACTGGCTCTGATACCAATTTTGTTGGAGATTTAATCAACGCAAGAAGAAAATTGGAAGCAACTTTTGATACTGTAAACCCTTTATTAAGAAAACTTCAGTGCCTTTGAATAGGCAATGCAAAACAAACATTCACTTAAAGAAGAAAAATATTCATCCTAAAAGATCTCAACTACTGGACTAATTCTTCTGGCGTGAAAATATCACAGGAAGACTTATTCAACACTAATTGTACCAGATATGCAAGAATTAAAAAACTCAATAAGGGTAAACTTTAGACCTTCAGATTGTATCTTTAGATGATAGGGAGAAGCAAGGAGACTTGCAATCTTCTCTCTGTGGGGTTCTTTAGGTTATTATTCAGAAACTTAGCAACACTGAGGTGACCGAGTCCATCATTTACAACCAATCGCCCTACAATTTTTAAATAATTCAACAAGTTCTCGCACTTCATTATTAGCCATGGATTGCATTTCTTCTTTCATGGCATCTATCCACATATTAGAATGAGCACAAGACATCGCCTCCTGATAAGATTTGAGGTCAACATTATCCCCAATATCATACATGTCCTCACTCAAATAAACACAGTAATCGTTAGAAATAACCGGTCTGCTCTGTCTAACTGACCTCCTAAGAGGTACTTGCACAATAGGTTCAATAGGTTGAGGAGTATCAACTAGTGTAGGAGGGTCAGCAACATTATTAGGAGGATCAACCAGAGAGCAAGGGAATCAACCACATTTTCAACTAAAGAAGCATCAACCAAATTCTCAATAGGAATAGTAATTGTAGGTATGTTATCAATGGCAACAAGCAAAGAAACCATCTTATGCACATTAGTAGTGGAATCAACAGCTTCAGCCTTATCCAATTCTAAAAGTTTTGTATTCATAGATTCCACAATTTTTGGACCACTTTTAGGATAATAGAACCTATACCCTTTTGTATGGTCTGGATATCCAATGAAGTAGTAATGAGTAGTTTTAGGGTCAGTCTTTTTCTCTAAGGGATTATAGATCCTAACTTCTGCAGGACAACCCTACACACGAAAATGGTTTAAACTGGGTTTGCTACTTATCCAAAGTTCAAAAGGTGTTTTTGGAACGGATTTGCTGGGAACTCTGTTCAGAATGTAAATGGTAGTTTTTAAAGCTTCTCTCCATAAAAAATCTGACAAATTAGTTCTGCTCATCATGCTCCTCATCATATCTTTTAAAGTGTGGTTTCACCTTTCGACTATACCATTTTGTTGAGGACTACCAGGCATGGTATATTGTGGAACAATTCCATAAGCTTGCAAAAATTTGGCAAATGGTCCTATATGTTGCTGTCCTGCATCATATCTACCATAATACTCACCACCACAGTCAGATCTCACTACTTTGATGACCTTTCCTAATTGCTTTTCAACTTCATTTTTAAAAATTTTGAATTTCTTAAGTGCATCAGATTTTTCTTTTATTAAATAAAGATAGCTAAATCGGGAAAAGTCATCAATGAAGATAATAAAGTACTTGTTACCACAAATAGTAGGAGATAAAGGTCCACTAATGTCCGTGTGTATGATTTCTAAGAGACTTAGACTTCTATTTACATTTTTCTTTTTGGTTTTATTGAATTTTTCTCTAATGCAATCCACACATGTCCCCAAATTATTAAAGTCTAAGGAAGGTAAAATGTTATCTCTTGTTAATCGCGCTTCACTTTCCTTAGAGATGTGACCTAAGCGTTTGTGCCACAATAACGAGGATTTCATCTTTGTCTTAGACTTCTTAGCAAGAGTAGTCTTAACATTGAAAGATGTAGAAAAATTATCTGAAACCAAAGACAGTTTATATAAACCATCCACTAAAAAACCAGATACTATTATTGTAGAATTAAAAAAACAATGTTGTTTTTCCACCACCAAAAAAAAAGGTAAAACCAAGTTTATCTAAGCAAGAAACTGAAATCAAATTCCTTATAAAAGAAGGTACATAAAAGATATTCTGTAAAATAAGTTCATGCCCTGAATCTAGGACTAAGGTAACATCTCCACGTACTCCACTGCTACTTCAAGATCATTTCCTACCTTCAGCTTGCTTTCTTTCAGACTTGGCTTCCTTATGTTTGTGAGCCACTGTAAGGACACAGTAATATGTGTAGTGGAACCACTAACAAACCACTAAGAATCTATGGGGACATCAACTAAATTAAACTCAAAATAGACAAAAGCAAAATGATTACCTACAGATTTCTTCTTGTTTTCTAACCAACCCTTGAATTTACAACATTCTCCTCTATGGTGTCCCTTGACCTTATAGAAGACATACCAAGGACCTTTCTTGAAAGTAGTTTGCCTGGGACCTCTTTCATTGGTATTGTCAGATTTCTTATAGTCCTGATTTTTATTATGAGCACTATAAGAGTATTCCTTATGTTTCATATGACTCTTGCCAGAATGAGGTTTAGCATGAATGGTTAGGAGGGCCAAATCACTATTTTCTTTCCTAAGTTTCTCTTCTTCGGCCACACATTTGCTAATAAGGTCACTAACACTCCACTTCTCACCAATGATATTATATGCTATTTTGATTTGGGTAAATTCAATAGGGAGACAGTTTAAGGCATGGTGAACAATGAAATTTTCATTCAGGTCAACAGATTAGGCTTTCAGTTTGGTTTGAAGGTGAACCATTCTTAGAATAAATTCTTTCAGTTTGGTTTGAAGGTGAACCATTCTTAGAATAAATTCCATAACACCCCTGTTATGGTCATACCTTATATCCATCAACGCTTTCATTAAATATCTAGACTCATCATTATTGGATACTTGGTATCCATCTCTTATGGCAGTGAGAAAATCCTTAACAGATGCTGTGTTAGCAAACCACTCAACAGGTGTTCAGCAATGGTCCTCTTAATAGCAACCAAGCTAAGTCGGTTAGATTTCTCCCACTTAGCCAGACTCTCTCTTAGTTCAGGTGTGCTTCCTTCATTAGGTACGACAGGCATGTCTTCCCTTAGTGCCATATCTAGATAAGCTATTCCTAAGGAAAATTCTATGTCCTGCCTCCATTTCTTGTAATTTGAGCCAGTTAAAATTTCTACGATCACTTGACTATTATTCATAGCGAAGGAAACCGTGTAAGACAAAACATAATGCGTTAATAACAATAATAAGGGCATAAAAATAATAGTGAGGCCTAACTAAGAATCACACATTCCCCTTTGGGTAGAATGTACAACTAAAATTAGAACCTCAAAGATGAGCTATGAAAATGAGGGTGCACTAATCTTGAAATTTCATCCCCTTTGGGCAGACAGATCCCTAATACTATTGTAATCCTCAATAACTCTAGTTAAAAATTAGGTCTCCAATTAAAACACATAACTATGCCCTTTGGGTAGGCAATTATATACATTAATCAGAAACATTCCTGAAATTTATAAAAAATCTCACAAACTACTATAATTGATCCCACTTTGGTGGTAATCAACCATAGTAATTCATGAAACTCTTCATACAGGTATCAAAATATATTACCCAGTACCATAATTCAGTTCAAAAGAAGATGTAACAATAAAAGACACCTCAACTGATCATGGATAACATTAAATTGAATTCTAAAAAAGTTTTGTATTTATACAGTTGAATAAACAAGCAAACATCACATACAATTTAATAAATACATATAAAGTATGATTGAGAGAGAGTGACTACTATAAACATATTCAAAATATGGTAATAATAATTTTGCAGTGTATCAGATTAAATAAAAAAGCTGAAAACTACATAAAATATACTATGTAATGTAATTTTTTAATAAAAAATATGACATGCAGCAAAAAAATAAAATAAAATAAATATATATATATATATATAGAAAAATCAGGATCAAAAAATGGAGCATAACAAAAATCCGGAGCACAAAAAACATTTTGTAGGCCCCACACGCTCCTGTACGTGTCACGAGTGAGAGTGGGCATATGCAGGAGGCGTTTTCTTCTACCTCTGGCGGGTCGGCTTGTAAAAAATTGGGTCGCGAGTCAATCATCAAAATCCTTACCTTTTGGTTCGTTTTTCATTCTTAATTCGTACAGAAACTTGTTTAAAACTTGTTTCAATGAAAAGCCATCAAGAAATTGCAAGAATCGCGATGATTTTACGGATCAAAACCAGGTTGAAATCGGTTTTAAAAATTTGAAATGGGTTCTTCAAAAAATAGCCTTGAAAACTAAGTTTTTCTTCAATTTAAACACATATCATCAACGAAAAACATCAAGGGAACGTCAATCAACAAAACAATTAAAATTTCATATGTATTTAGTAAATTTTGATTCAGGTTCAAAAACCCCTAATCGTAATTTTTTGTTGCAAAATTCTCAGTACACAGTGCATGAAAATTTAAAAAACATATATCAATAGAATCACGAGATTAGGATCTACAAAAGCCTTAAGGTTTTAGGGATTATTTTACAAATTTATATTAACACGATAATCACACATATGATCATATAAAAGTGTAAATTATAATCCTAATTCTCAATCATGGACAATAATTATTAGATTCCTTCTCACATAATTCCTAGGCTCTGATACCAAATGTAAGAAGCAAAAATTTTGAATCAACTACGTGATAGGGAACACAGATACTTACGTGTTGGAGTCATGATCATTAAATTGTGAGAACACTGCGCAAGTGTTTGGTGACGGCTAGGGCTTCCACCACAATTCCGATCTCTTTAGAGAATACAGTTCTCAATAGGGCAACCTGTAGAGAGACTATACATGTGTATATATAGGGAGTGCAGTGGGGACCTAGCCACTGATAATAACCCTAGGCCTGCTCATCATGGGCCTTAGGGTTAGGCCTATACCATTAATCACATTAACAATATAAAGTGCTTAAGTCCAATAGGAATCTTAATATTAGTGGACCATAGGCATCTCAATAGGGATCATATCATTAGCCTGTTTTTAATAAAACCAAAACCACAATTGATTGTAGCCCACAAAATACATTATAACAATTTCTTGTTACCCCTTGCTCCTTCCTATTCCTTCAATCCAATCCTTTCACATTTGGTGAATCTTTTTTCCTTTTAACTCAACCGTCATGTTTCAAATTTTCTTTAGGGATGAAAGCGTGACAAAAGCTGTTGTTGCAGTAATGGGTGATCTAGCTGATGCACTTGGTTCAAACATGAAGCTCCTTTTCAGATACAATTCCTATTGTGTTGAATTTCTTGGCGAGTGCCTTCAATCCAATGACGAACAACTCAAGGAGACCGCAAACTAGACTCAAGTGATGATTGCATGGGTTATGGTTTCGTGAGTTGGATTATGTCAGCACATATTTGTTTATGATCAGTATAACTTTTTCTCAGTTACAATTAAACTCATTGTTTCTTTCTTCCTCTACCTCTCTAAGTATTTGGTAAAGAGCATCAGTTAATCCTCTCAAACAATCACCTCTAGAATGCTATAACAGAGGGGCCACATGTCTATGTCTTCTTCTGTATTGTATTGCAGAAGTGAATCATCAGGATTTTGTTATAAGCCTGTTGTCAGTGGAAAGCATGTTTAGTTTAATGCAACACCACCGATCAGTGGTTTCTTTTCTTTTTTTTTTTTCAATCCATCCATGCAAGAACTATACTTTAAGTTTCTGAATTCCCATTTGCTCTATGTGGTATATATGTATTCATTATATTTAAGGGATTCTTAATGCAAACCAGAATTCAAGTATAAGAGAAGGAAAATTTGAGAAATTAATCATAAAGATGCATCAATGTCAGGTTTATACACAAACAAATCAGGCTAGTGTTGGTTTACGCCCTATAGCCAATCGCTTTGGTTGTAGTTTAGTGACAAATTATTTAAAGGAATTATTTATCTTGTACATGTTTAAATGTATATGATAAAGTCCATGGAATAATTGTATATTGCAAATGAAATTATAATGAGATTATAATTATGAGATTCATATTGCATTTATGTATTATTCCTAAATGTTCCTAG
>JANZXR010378456.1:0-18076 GCA_027575705.1 Erythroxylum echinodendron
ATGACGAAGATGGTTAGGGGTTGGACAAGATGGCTTCACCATACTTTCCGAAATCTTCTCCACATGAATCATCATTTTCTCTGACTAAGAGATGATCAACAAGGGCTTAGCTTCTCTCTTAAGAGGTCTTCAACGAGAGAATGCAAAAGAACTACTGAGCATAGGATTTTACCAACAGAACACTTGAATGAAGTCCAATCGCTACATAATCGTGGTCAAATAAGTCGACGATGTTAGACCTTGAAGCATGGGCACAGATACCCGTGTGATAGATCACATGGACACGAAGATCCCCGTCCGTAAAAAATATATGCTGTTCTTTTGAAAATATGAGTAACGAATGTGTTTACAATCTGTCTTTTCTGTTTTGAACCATTAAGCAAGCAGTAATACCATAGTACTAGATGTAGATCTAGATCTGCCTTCTGGATGGTTTTAACTAGAAGGAAAACTACGAGGCAACGTGTTAGGTATAAAACTATTTCGAATACAAATATTGAATAATACGATAGTCACGACCCAAACTTGGACTGCGTTTGGAACACAGCAGGTCAGCTATTTTTTAGCTGATCTGTTGGCTTTCAGCTGTAAACAACTGAAAGTTTTGTTTTTTAATAAAGTGAAGAGTCAACTAATAAATTTTAAATCGCTAAATTTAGAACAACTTTCTAATAGCAGCATTTTTCACTAGCTTTTCTTCTTTAGTTAAAGATATGTCAATTATACCCTCTTAATTTATAGGCTTACAACCACTACCAACTTGTATTAACAGAGAAAATACAAAAAAGACCTATTTTATTATTTATTATATGATAAATAAGTTGTTGAATTATTTAAAGAAATTCTTCAATATTTGAACAAAAATTTTGAACTTTCAATTGAACTTTATGAAATCGGTTCTACATCTTTTTCAATACGTGACCTTTTTAACGAGTTGGAGAAAGTGGATTGACTTAAAACAATAGGCCACATGTACACAGATATCTATGTCCATTAAAAAGAATGCAATTCATTTAAAAATATGAGTAACTAACATAGATGTCAATGTCCATAACTAAAAAAGAATGCAATTCATTTAAAAACATGAGTAACTAATGTGTTTACAATCTGTGGTTTTTTGTTTTGAGTCGTTACACAAGCCGACATACTATAGTATTAGATATAAAAAATCTGCCAATACATAGGGAAAAGTAGCTTCTTATTGGATGGTGTTACAAAGTTTTTCCCACAAGCACAAACTTGTCCTGCAAGATGTGTTAATTCCTTTGCATGACAACCTCACTTCACTCAGTTAAAACAAGATTCAGCCTTATCTCATAATCGTCGACTAATCTACTCATTCTTGAACGCCTCATGACTCTTGCAATATTTTACTCTCACACTCTTGTAAGAAAACTACGAAAGAATTATATATTTATGGCAACAAAAGAATACAAGAAAGAAATACAGCTAAAAAGCCAACCTTTATTACTTCCTTTAAAGTGTACAAAGGAATATTCTCTCAATCTCTAAGTGTCTCCCACACTCACCTGTTGAAGAACAAGGCTTAAATGGACTATTTATAGGCACCTCTAAATGACTAAGTTAGAATCTTATAATACAACTCTACTAGCTAATATCACAATCCTATCTTATCTTATCTTTGTCAGATTACGTTACACTAACCAATATAGTAATATCCCCATCCAATTAAGATTCTATCTAATAGGATTAAATTACATCATAATAACATAAAAAATTACATCTATCGAGGAATGATGCATCGATATCCACGAAGATTTTCTCTATCTTCAGATAATCCTTCCATATGATCTTCTCTTAGAGATGATGTTCATCCACTATGATCTTATCTATCGTATCATCTAAGATCTCCTCATCTCTATCCGTTGATGATGAGTCATCCAAGCCAATAGTATATTGGTCCGTCCAATGCTTTCCTATGCCAACTTCATTAGCCACAGGTCGTCCATTTGAACACACACTAAGTCCTTAGTCCATCAAGAACTTAGCCTTAGCTAAGCCAGCTCGTACAAGGTCCTAAACTGTCGCAAAACTTGAACCATGTTTGATCTATTTGCTAAGTCACCTTGGAACTCTCGCATATTCCCGTCATGCGTGTGATCCAGCTAACCTTCCACTCGATGTCCATCTTAAGCCTTCTTTTGGTCTCACATATGAATCTTACAGTTCGTTGAAGATTTCTGCCAATGTGTACTAATGCACGTCAACTCTTGAAATTGCCCTTTTCTTCCTTGCCTCCTCGCAATTCATTACCTTGTTTCGTTGTTCCATGTGTCGAACACTGATCAAGGCTTGCCAATACTTGCATGATACCGTTATTACAAATTAAGAGTTTAACAAACTACCCCCACCAGAAGAACTCCACGCCCTAGTCGAAATAATATGTGGACGCTCCTCCAAATGTGATTTCCTCGAATAATCCTTTGTCATTGGCACATCTCCCACACACCATATTCCCTCTCCATCGAGTTTCTCCTTGATTTTGTTCTAACGCTCCTTCATAAGGTCCATTGCGTCGAACATGGCGAAACTACTGGGGTAGACTTCTTCTGTTGAGTCCTCCTCGCCCTCTCCTTAATCCTTCGCAACCATGGAATTTACTTTCTCCTAACCCATCTTTTTTCTTGGGCATTCTCGAGCAGAATGCGACCCTTCATAAATGAAATAAACAATATCCTGTTTTGATTGTTTCTTATCTTGAGAAGATTCACCTACCTTCTCCTTGCCTTTCTCCGAGTCATTTCGTAGCCTACCATTCTTCTTTCCCTCGTAGTTATTTTGAATCAATGGTGGGATTTGGAGATCCACCAAGGCATCCGCATTCGTTATTGCACTTGAAAGGTCCTTCACATATTGCCTTCAAAGCTTTCTTTGTGCCTAACTTTGCAAGCCACTTATGAAGTTGAGCAACTTGTCACCTTTCGACATGTTCTACACGTCTAACATCAAAGATGTGAATTTCCTCATATACTCCCATACTGAATCGTCTTGCTTCAACTTCTTTAACGCTTCCCTCGCAAACTATGAAGTGTTGATGGGGAGGAACTAATCCGTTAGCTCCCTTTTCATCTTCTCCCAAGTGTCTATGGGAGGTCTACCATCATTGATGTTGTTGGAGGTTCTTGTTCTCCACCAAAACTTTGCATCCTCCACCAGGTACTTTGTCGTGATAGACACCTTCTCTAAATCAGTCACCTTTGCCGCTTCAAAGTATTGCTCCATGTCCCACAAGTAATTTTCGAGCTTTTTTGCAATTCACTTGTTGTTGAAAACTTATGCCTTTCGCACCTTCACCAAAGTGCTTTTCGCTCGTCCAACATCCCGTGTTATAATGGCATGCCTTAGGATTGCCACCTCGAACCTAAACTCCTTTTTGTTCCTTCATCAAATCCTCTATTTGATACTGTAACTATTAGATTCGCACCTCCAACATCTCAAATTGAGTATCGTAAGACATCACTTCTTCCTCCCCTTGAGGAATTGGCCCAATGAGTGCCTCCACTTGATTGTCACATTCTGTCAAATTGTTGCCTCCCGCCATATCAAAATTTAGCTCTGATACCATTTGTTACAAAGGTTTTCCTTTAAGCACGAACTTGACCTATAAGATTCGTCAACCCCTTTGTACGACAATCTTACTGAGCTTCGTTAAAGCAACATTTAACCTTATCTTGTGATCGTCAACCAACCTACTCGTTCTCGAATGCCTTACGACCCTCGCAGTATTTTACTCTCACACTCTTGCAAGAAAACTATGAAAGAACTAAATATTCATGGCAATGAAAGAACATGAAAATAGATACAATTAAAAAGCAAAACTTTATTACTTCCCTTAAAATATACAAAGGAATACTCTCTCAATCTCTAAGTGTCTTCCATACTCACCCGTTAACACCTTTAGATGACTAAGTTAGAATCTTAATATAAATCTACTAATTAAGATCATAATCTTATCTTACTTTATTCTTATCATATTACATCACACTAACCAATAGAATGACATCCCCATCCAGTTAGGACTCTATCTAATAGGATTAAGTTACATCACAATAACAAGATAAAAGATTACATCTATCTAGGATTGATGTATCGATATCCACGAAAATCTCCTTTATCTTCAGATGATCCTTTCGCATGATCTTTATCTCTTAGAGCTGATTTTCATCCACTGTGATCTTATGCGTCACATCACCTAAGATCTCCTCATCTCTATTTGTTCATGATGAGTCATCCAAGCCAATAGCATATTGGTCCATCCAATGCTTTCCCATGCCAACTCCATTAGGCATGGTCTGTCTATTTGAGCATAGACTAAGTCTTTAGTCCATTAAGAACCTAACCTTAGCCAAGTCAGCTTATACAAGGTCTGAAACTCTCCGAAAACTCGCACTATGCTTGATCTATTTGCAAAGTCACCTTGGAACTCTCGCATATGCTCATCATGTATGCGATCCATCTAACCTTCCACTCGATGTCTATCTCATGCCTTCTTTTGATCTCATATCCGAATCTTGTATCTCGTCGAAGATTTCTGCCAATGTGCACCAATACATGTCAACTCTTGACATTGCCCCTTCTCGTCCTTGCCTCATCGCAAGTCTTTTATTTGTTCTGTTGTTTTATATGTCGAACACTAGTCAGGGCTCGCCAATGCCCTCACGATATTGCTATTATGGCTTAGAGGTCTAATAGATGGCTCTTGAGTGTTGAGAAGGGACTCTCTTCCTGTTTGAATATCCTAAATTTTAAAGATTTTAGGTTAGAATGAGTTTATTACGTTTGTCACATGTTAAAGTGAATATATCATTTACGGTTTCAATTTTGATACTAAATGTCTATTCATCTTCAAAATTTTTTTAATTTAATTTTAAATTTATTAAAAAATTAATTGAAGTCTATGTCACCAACAAATCATTCTTGTTGTGCACACTCCATTTTCCTAGCATTGTTTTAGTTAAAAGGGAAACCATTAAATAAGGTATTAGATATCATACCGTATTATTGAATGATTTAAAAATAGGACTTGAAGTTAAACTGGTGAGACAAAAAGTTTAGGGTTTAAAATATTCAATCAGTATTAGACTTTTATACAACCAGATAAAGATTAAATAAAATTAAAAATTTTAAAATATGATTGAAAGAAAGTTTCTTCACTTATCGAATAATTTGAAGTTTAATTTAAAAAAATTATTAAATGAAAATTAATTGAGTTATTTTAGTTTATAAGAATTTATTAATTTACGAAAATTAACCGATTAACTAACAAATTGATCGATTTTTAACAAAAAAAGTTACCTTATATCATTTTCAGGGTGTTTGAAATTTCTATCATTTACGTATGATTGTTATTAAAATAAATCGAACAAAAAATTAAAGGGTAAAAGATTTTTATGGTTAAATCCAATGTTATCAATATGTTACCAATATTGGTACCGAATTTGATTTTGGTATGCTATTGTACTAGTATTGGTAAATATCAAGTATCATTTCAGGTAATTTTTAAAATTTACAAAATAGTCCATGATTTTTTTAAAATTTCAAAGTAGTCCTTTAATATATTGGAGAATACATTTTTTCTTTTATAACTTATTCAAAAATTCTTTGTTTTGATTTATATGATAAGGCTTAAATTTTTATTTTGGATTTTGATTTTTTATTAACAGATTAAGTGAATTTATATGTATAAATTAAAAAATTGCATCATTTGTATAATAATTTACAAAATAATATTTGATAAGTGAATTATTTAATAAATTACTAATTAGTGAGGTGGACGCCATACACAAAAATTGTAAGTCATGAGCCTCGTTCAAGCTCTTATTGTGTAGCTTGCAAGTTCTGAGGAGAAGATGTAGTCCTAACTGGATATTTGCTCCATATTTTCGTCCTGATGGGCCTAAGAAGTGTTAAATTGGTATTTCATTGATTTCTAACTGTGTATACAAGACTGGTTATATAGAATATACGTACATCTATCTATGGTAAGAAGTTATTGCTAAATTTCTATCTATGGCTATACAATCTGGACATCATGACTGGAACGTGAATCATGGAAGCAATACAATCTTCAAGCACATGACAACACCTACCCTCAAGTTAGTGCGTAGATGTCTTCCATGTCCAACTTGTCAAGTGAACTATAGAATGCCTTGTTAGATACTGCCTTTGTGAGAATATCTGCTAACTGATCTTCTGACTTTACAAATGAGAATTGAACTATCCTAGCTTCAAACTTCTCTTTGATAAAATGCCGATCTACTTCAACATGCTTTGTTCTGTCATGTTAAACTGGGTTTTGTGCAATCTCGATAGCTGCTCTATTGTCATAAAACAGGTTCATGACTGACCTAGTTGAACTGCCAATTTCCCTCAATAGTTCTCTTAACCAGAGAAGTTCACAAAGTCCTTTGGACATGCCTCTGAACTCAGCTTCTGCACTTGGTAAAGCCACCACTTTTTGCTTCTTGCTTCTCCAAGTAACTAGATTTCTGCCTACAAAAGTGAAGTATCTTGATGTAGACTTTCTGTCCGCAAGGCTTCCAACCTAATCGGTATTTGTATAACCATCAATATTCAAATGATTATGCTTCCTGAAAATGAGCCCTTTCCCTGGAGAAGACTTCAAATATCGTAAAATCTGAAGCACAGCACCCATATGTTGTCACTAGGATCTTGTATGAATTGACTCACCAAATTCACAGCATATGCGATATCAGGATGTGTACGAGATAGGTAAATCAATTTACGAATGAGCCGTTGGTACTTTTCTTTATTTGTGGGCGTCTGATTTGGCTGCTTTCCTAATCCATGATTTTGGACTATTGGAGTATCTACAGGCTTATAGTCAAGCATCCCTAGTTCAGCAAGTAAGTCAAGAACATATTTTCTCTGTTAGAGACAAATTCCTTGATTTGATCGGGCTACCTCAATTCCAATGAAATATTTCAGTCCCCCAAGGTTTTTTTTATCTCAAATGGGCGCTTAGCGACGAAAATTACCGACAGAATGTGAAGGTTTTCTGTTGCCAAGCGAATTTGCCAACATAAATTACCAATCGCATGATTCATCGGAGAAAAGGATTCCGTCGGTAATTTACGAAACATTTTTTTACCGACGGAATGTTTAATTCTATCAGTAAATATTACCGACAGACAAAGTTTTGAAATCCTTCAAAATATTTAGCGACGGTAAGTTGTGTCTTGTCAGTAAATTTAGCGACGGTAAATTTTTCAGTCGGTAAATTATTTACCAACGAAATGTTCTTATTCTGTCGGTAAATTTAATACCAAAGGTATCGACGAATATTATAATTCTGTTAGTAAATGCATCAATATTTTATTGTCATACATGTAAGTTGCAAATTTAATTTTGATTGGTAATCTCTTATGATTGATATTTAATTTCTATAGTTATTTGGTGATAATCTATTGAAAGTTTCTACATTTAATTTATCTAAACAATAAGTTGAACGATAATACAAAGTAAAAATTATCTTAATTGATAATAAAAAATTATTATGTACAACAATAAATATGTAATTCATTCAAAATGACTTGAGAGTAGCAAAACTAAGCTATGCAGTTGGTGAAGGCGGATGGTCTGACTGCTGTAATGAGGTGTTGCCCTTTCCCTTCAATTCATCCGCCTTATTATGGAGCTAGGCTATGTACTCTATCGACCGTTGCAACTGAGTTGCCAACATCTGTACTGTGTTCTCAAGTTGAATGACTTTCTCATTGGATGCTGACTGCCTAGTAGATGCAGCTATATTTGACGTAGAGGATTGCAAATAGTATGTGTTCGCAAATAAACCTAAGTCGAAGATCCTTCCATGACTGTCTCTACCACCCACTGCATCAAGATATATCTGACTCTCATCAACAGTTTCAGAGTGCTAAGACTGTCGTTAAATGCTTTCTTGTATTTAGTCCTATTAGGAGCAATGTTTATGTTAATAAGTGATAATTATTAAGAATTAATATTAAAGCATAAATTTCACATACATTAAGTTCTCTACATCTAGTGTTGATGAAGGTCATATCATCATGCTTCTTAGTGTGGGTGTGTAAAAAGAGCTAACGGGGTGTAGGCCTCCTACCTATAGACTTTTTTTACATCAGAATAAAATGTTATAAGTGAACTACAATTTTTAAAAATTTCGGTAGAGTTTCCTCTATTTCTATGATATTTACCCCCTGTTGAACAAAGAAAGTAACTCAACAACACAAATATATATGGCACCAGACATTTATAACATTATCATTCTCCATAATACACATATATTTTCATTCCAAAATTCACTCATCAAATTAAATTGAAATACATCAAAGTAAAAAAATTAGAATATAAATGTAAAGTGTAGATACTTACAAGTTTCTTTGTATGCTCTTGGTGGGTAATAGATCCTTCAGTGTGTAAACGAAGACTCTTTCTCCCCTGGTCCTCCACGTTTGTTTGAGAAATTGCGCTCTGAAATAGACATTGCCTCAGGTGTCAACGACTCCATATTTCTTTAGATATATAAGGAGGTCGTACACCAGTCTTATGTATCGCACCAAGAAAGTCTCTATAACGTATACGAGCTTGTCTCTCCCATACTTTATAAATCACCGTGTCAAATTTGAAATCTCAAAAAAAAATCTTTTTGAAAAATACGAAAAACATACTAGTATTACTTATAGCCTACAATATTTATTTAATTAATTTATAAAATTAATTAGATAAAAATACAAAAGAATACATTTTTTGTACCTCAAACTCTTGATAATAAAAATCCTTTGTCACTTGAGAGATATTTTTCTATATATAACCCTTAAGATCAGTCTTCTCCTTGAACTTGAATGTCCTGTTTCTTGAGCATGTTCCAGACAAAACCAACCTAATATATAAGCAATTTTAGATCATTTTCAAATTAAAACCTATAACTTTAGTATAAAATTATGGTGTTATCATGCATGTATTTTCCCTCACAGATTGTTGACAATTGTGATGTAAGTTCTTCCATCTACTCCCTTAGCTCCAGTTGGAAGTCGCCTCCTTCATCTGCAACATTTACCCATGATATCTCTATCGGTATAGGGGTGGTGGATATTGTAAGGCTGTTGGATGGTGTAGTAGGGTTGCTAGATGATGTAGCAGCATATACAGAAGGTGATGCCTCATCTGGATGTGTAATAGCTGGAGGTAGAACACTTGATTCTGTAGCAGCTGCAAAATGTAATGCTTCACTTAGATTAACTGACTCTAAATCGTGGTAACCTTAACTTTGGCTGCATCAGATCCTGTTTTCTCTTTAGTGACATATTTTTAACCTAAAATTCACATTTTATTAAATATTCTAGTAATAGAACAATATAAGTTGAATATATAAAAAATATATTATTGATGCAATAATAGGTTTATTCATATAATATTATATTATGAAAACAAATTAATTGCTATCATGATCACTTAATTATAAATCAAAATCATCATCATCTTCTTTTTATGAAGAATTAGAATCAAACTCAGGCTTCTCTTCAGATCTCTCGCCCTCTTTATCCTCTCAAGTAAAAATTTCAATGTATTCATTATTTGGAACGTTCAAATGTTCATTCTCGTCATATGTAACACATGCATTTATTTCATAAACATCTTCCTGAAATGCTTCACTTTCAATTCTCTTATTTTCTTCTTTTCCATGTAATTCAAAAATACCTATAAGTTTTACTTTGCAAACGGCCAACCAATCTGACTTATCTTGTCGTAAGCTGAGAAAAGGACATAATACACCTGGATTGCTTGCATCGCCACCACGAAAGGTTCAAATTGTCTAAATCTTCTTCACTAGTTGGTTTTAACTAGATTATATCGGCTGTATACTTTTGTACCAACATTAGGAGTTGGATCAAATTAGTCACATTTAAATATCACACTCTGCTTTATTGGCAATGCAAGGTACCAAATTTCAAGTATCTCAATAATTTTACCATAGTAATCCATCAATTCTGTCTATATACAAGCCCCACTATTTACTGTTGCCATGCTATGTCTATGATATTCTATATGAATTTGTATCTAATAATGAAATACATCGGATACGATTTAATAGTTCACAAAGGTCCTTTCGCAAGATCACATATTAAATTATTCTTTATTGAATTTTCTAAGGCCTAAAAAAATTATCATGTTAAATAATACAATGTCATTTGAACTCTTTGTATTGATAATTTAACCATTTTAATAATTATAAGTGAAAACTTACATATTTCTAGAATCATTGAGGAAAGTGTCTTTCAACTTCTTTATTAATATCATCATGTTTTTTTCAAGCATTAGCTTGTATAACCATTCCTCGTATAATCTAAAGGCATTATTATGCATTTTAATTGTAAACAACCTTAAATTTGAAAACCTAAATAATCAATTTGAAAATCAATTTTAACTTACTACACGAAAGGTTGAACCTCTTGACAGTTCAATAAAATGTAACCATAAGTAGCTTTTATTTTTTCCATTGTTAACATCCTTCTTGTTGACTGTCCATATGTTAGTCTAGGATATGTGAAAAATGGACAAGTTACCATCAACATCACCCATTCTTCCCCCATCATCATTACAAGGAACTTTTCTTTCTCTTGTGTGCATATGCAGCTCAAAATAATGTGAACAAAATGTACTTGCTTCCGCTACTAAATAAACATTACATATCGAACCTTCAACTCTAGCCTTGTTTTTGACATTTTTATTCAAGTGATGCAAATACCTATATTACAAATAGCTATTAATATACAAATTTGTGATTAAAACATGCTACAACTCCAATTTGAATATTTACTATAATTACCTATCAAATGGATACATCCATCGATATTGAGTGGACCAGTAAGTTTAGCCTTATGTGCTAAATGCATCGGTAGATGCTCCATATAATCAAAGAAGCTTGGAGAAAAATCCCTTCTAATTTGTACAAGATTATTGGAATTTCCCTTTCTAGTTTTTCCATTTCAACCAACTTTATTTCAGATGATGTTAAGCTTTTGAAAAACAAGCTTAATTATGTTATATCCTCCCAAACCTTATTTGGTAGCAACTCTCAAAATGTAATTGGAATTAGCCTTTGCATAAATACCACATTCATGACTTTTCATCTGAAATAATTTGTGCTTCCTCATGTCCACATACTTTGCCATGTTTCAAACATATCCATCGGGAAACTTTAGACTTTTCAACCATTTATACAAAATTTTCATTTTTTAATCCAAAGTGTAACATGCTTTCGAATATTTACCGATGCAAAGATCTTTATCTAACTTAATCCTTCTATAAAAAAGCTTCAAATCAGCTCGTGATTTTGTATTGTCCTTTGTCCTCCTTTCAATGTTCATTGTGGTATTGAACAAATTGTCAAAAATATTTTTTCCAATATGCATCACGTCTAGATTATGATGTATCAAGTTAGTTTTCCAATATGGCAAATACCAAAAGATGTTTCTTTTTCTCCAACCAAAGTTTTTAATCATGCTTGTATTAACTTTATCAGCTTCATGTTCTGTAACTTTTAGCAACCCTAATTCATCAATCTCCTACAATATCTCTTCACCAGCTTTGTGAGGGGAAGGAGATGTTTGTACTATCCTATTCTTAATGAAAATTTGTTTATTACGTCTAAATGGATGATCTGGAGGAAGAAATTTCCTATGGTTGTCAAACCAAGATGTTTTGGCCCCGTTTGGAAGATAAAATGCATCTGAATCATTGCCACAATAAAGACAAGCCAATTTTCTTGCTGTGCTCCATCCAGAAAACACAGGATATGCTGAAAAATCATTAATATTACACACTAAAGCTGCTCTCAACACAAAATTTTGTTTAAGAGACACATCATATGTCTGTAAAACATTTTCCCAAAAATGATGCAATTCAGATACTAATGGTTGTAAGAATACATTAATTTTATATTTTGGATTTCTAGGCCCTGACATAGTCACTGCCAAGAACATATATGCCTCATTCATACACATCTATGGAGGCAAATTATAAGGAGTAATTATAATTAGCCATGATGAATACTATTGGTCAGATTGACCAAAAGGTTGGAATCCATCCGTCGACAATCCCAACCTAACATTTTGACTTTCAGTTGCAAACTCATAATGAGTGTTATTGAAATGCTTCCATTCCAATGCATCTAATGGACGACTAATTGTTCCATCTTCCTGTTCATGTTTGATAGGTGCGAATTGCATCATGTTTTAGGGCTTAGTTTGTTATATATTAAGTGTTACTTTGAGTGTTTAGTATGTGTTTAGGTTAGAATTGTGTTAGCTTGTGCATTTAAGTGTTTTTATGGGCCAGTATAAGTCTTTGAGCTTAAATGTTATGTTTTTGATGTACCTTGATGTGTTTGCTAGTGTTTTAGGGTCAATATTGAAGAATGGAGAAGTTTTAGAGACTTTCGAGCCGAAATAATAGAGAAGTTTCAAGAGTAACCAAAGGATCGAGTCGTGCAGCTGAAGCTCTAAACTTAGACATCATTTGACTAGAACGAACCATTAAGAAAGCTCGATGTGAAGAAGAAGAGGAATTCGTAAAATCAACAATGGCCGAGGAATTTTAGCAGAATATGAACCATGGAGGGAAGCAAGGACATCACCAACGGACCTTATAGACTTCATGAGGCCAGGGTTCAATATGGCTAACCAAGGAGTAGCTAGGCCGCTCATTAAAACAACCTCCTTTGAAATTAAACTAGCCCTCTTAAACATGCTTCAACAAAATGTTCAGTTTTATAGATTAGCAAATGAAGACCCTAATAGACCTATAGTGAACTTTCTTGAAATCTGTTATACCTTTCGGTACCATCAGGTGTCAGAAGATGCGATCCAAATTAGGCCTTTCCCCTTTACTCTTAAAGATAGAGCAAAGGCTTGGTACCATTCCCTTAACCTAGCCAATTTCACGACGTGGGATTAGCTAGTTCGTGCTTTCTTGGATAAGTATTTCCCTTTGACTAAGACCACTAATATCATCAAGGAAATTACTAATTTCTAGTAAGGTGATGGGGAATCAATCTACAAATCGTGGGAGAGATACAAGGATTTGCAACGGAAGTGCCTACACCACAACTTACCTATGGAATTCCTATTGCAAACATTCTATAATGGAGTAAACCCACCGACGAGAGGCATGATTGACGCAGCTTCAAGAGGATCATTGATGAGGAAGTCCGTTGATGAAATGGAAGAGTTGATAGAGGAGATGGTGAGTAATAATTACCTTTGGACAAACGAGTAGAGTAGACAAACTACTTCATTCTTAGAGCAAAAAGGAATCGTGGCTATCAATCAAATGGCTGAAATGCAAGAGAAAATTGACAACTTCATGCAACATTTCAACTGCATGAAGGCTTCATCCTTAGCCTCAGTGAAACTGTACAACTAAATTGTGTTAGCCTCAGTGAAACTGTACAACTAAATTGTGAACTCTATGGACAAATGGATTATGATACCGTGGACTGTTACTTGATGAAGGAAGACAATCCAGAGTAAGAAAATTACATAAGAGCACAATATGGACGAGGAGGGGGCAACAATCCCTAGTCCAACAACCCTGGGTGGAAGAATCACCCTAACTTCTCTTGGGTAAATAATGCTGGAGGACAGTTCAGGCCACAAGGACAAGCGAGCTTCCAGCAAGATAAACCAAACTTGATGGAATCTAAGTTGGGTAAGATTTTGGATAAAATTGGAGGCATGGAGGATTCACATAGGAGGCTCGAAAGTAAATTCGAACAAGTAACAAAGAACCATGCCTCATCAATACATAATTTGGAAGTCCAAGTAGACTAACTAGCAGAGGTAATGTCTACTCAGAATGTAGGAACCCTTCTAAGCAATACCGAGTCTAACTCGAAAGAATGGATCATGGCTATTATTCATACCCAGGAGAAGGAACCTAAACATGTGAAGGAAGACGGAGATAAAGGAGATGGACAGGTAATTATAGAATTCCTTCAAAGTGAGCTCAAAATTGAGCCAATTAGAGAACCTCGATTTGAATTCCCATACCCTATTCTAGCTCAGTGGAAGTCAATGTCAAGTAGGGCAATAAGGAATTCTAAGGAGGTTAAATCAAACAGGGTTAAGAACATAACGGAACAACTACAAATGAGGCTCACCATAAAGGAATCAGTCCAAAAGAAGGTTAAATAGCACATAGAAGAAGAAAACCCTTACATAGCATAGAAAAAAGAGGACCCAGAGGACTTTTTCATTCCTTGCAATATTAATGGAGTCAACATAGACAGGGCATTCATGGATTTGGGTGTGAGTATCAATATGATGCCTTATACCTTTAGTCTAAAATTGGGGTTGAGAGAGTTTGTACCCACAAAGATATTAGTGAAGACAGTCGACAAAACAGTTCATCAACTAAAGGGGATCATTAAGGATGTGCACGTGCAAATTGATAAATTTACCTTTCCCACAAACTTCTATATATTGGACATTGGAGAAGATGTGGAGACACCTATAGTTATTGGACAACCGTTCCTGGCCACTGCTCATTTAATCATTAACATTGAGGGGGAGGAACTAACTCTGAGACTATGAAAGGAGCAATTAACCTTCAAGGTGTCAAAGAAAGACTATTATTCTCCTTTACCTCCAACGGATATCAGGGAGCTTGAACCTCGAGGAGAATGGGAATATATTGAGGATCTTGAGAACGAATTCAGAAAGAAAAGATCTCGAAGAAGAAGGCGAAAGAAGCAAAATCATAAGGAAGGTGAAAACCATCACATGGTAACTCATGTGCAAATTGTAAAATTTATGACGACATTACCATTACATCATTCATTCGAACCATTGTGAGCTTAAAAAAGTGTTAAGCTAATAATGTTAAAAGAAGCACTGTATGGGAGGCAACCCATGGAATTTTATATCCTTTGATTGTTTTTGTTAGAACGTTTGAATTCTATATTTAGGATTATTTTGTTTCCAAATAAAATCAAGAAGGAATAGGACTTAGAGATAAATTAGATGATTGATCAGGTAAGTAATAGAGAGGTGAAAAGGCCATAAAAGAATTAAGAAGTGATTTTGAAAAAATGGGAAAAGAACAAAAGAAAAAAATGAAGAATCGGTGGAGAACTACTAGGCCACGATCGTGGCCTGCGACTGGGTAGAAAAGGGGAACACGCCAATTTTAAAGAAATTTTGCCATTTTACCCTCCAACCACCTATATTTTCATTTCTAACTTTACTTTTTCTTTCACTTTCACTTTTACTTTACCTCTCTAGATTTGAAACTTACAAATGCTCTCACGTCTCTCTATAAAATTTCAAATTTCTAAATTTCTTCCAAACTCTACCTATTCATAACCAAATATGCTGCGCATTAAGCAATCATCTAGACGAGAGCAATCATCCGAACAAAATCAAATTTTGGGACGAGGGAGAAGAAACAGAGCAGCAGACTTCATTTCCAATCCCTAAATGCTAGAAAAATAGTAGTTCTTAAATATTTTGATTTTGAAATGCTCGATAGGTTAAAATTGCATGAGACAGTTGAAAACTTAGTTGAAAGAATCCATAGGGCTAAATTTATACATTTCCAATTTCTTGTCTACTAGGAGCTCACTTTGGAATTTTTCACTTCCCTTTCCTATAAACCTAGGAACCCTAACGAACTGTGGTTTAAGTTGAGAGAAAGAGCTTATGAACTGAACATAGAAATCATATGCGATATGTATGCGTTCCCCGAATCCTCTATTATCGATCAACATGATGATTTTCTCGCTATTGGAACTAGCTCACTGGGATAGAGCAAATTTATGCTAAAAATGCCCACAACAATATAATAAGGACCCACGAACATTTGTTGCTGCCCAAATTCATGTGTTAGCTGATTTTTGATAAATCAGAAACCAACAAGTATTCCACAAAGGAACTCTTTATGTTGTGGTACATAGAATACAACATTCTAGTGTGCAGTGCCACACATGTGCTAAACATTATTATTGCGACTCCATACAAGAGGAGCAACAATTTAAGTATGGGGTACCTAGTTTTTTCCATTGGTAAATATTATGACATGGATTGTAATGGGTTAACTGTCCATCTTCCTGACTTCCTAAATCATCACCATTTATGGAGGGCTGAAATCCTTAAGTCTTACAACATCGAACTTTGGGATGTTAGTCAGAAGACACAAGTTAAGATTAGGCCAGTCAGGCGAGTTCGAGTTCAGCACCTCCTCAATAGGCAGAAGAGGACTCAACCAGTGAAGAGTTCGAGGAAGAAGAAGAGACAGAAGAACCGAGATGGAAGAAAGCTCTGAACATAATTTCGGCAAAAAACACAGTGATTATAGATCAACTAGCGGAGAACTCCAGAATGATGAAGGAGATGGTCTGAACTCAACGACGTCAGAGAAAGGATATACATCGTATCCATCCAAATTTTGAGGCTCAGGGCATTTAACTACCACCTCCGACACCATCCCTACCTCCATCTCTATGAGACTTTGTCTAACCCTCTTTTCTTTTTCAAATTAGTCTTAATATTTATTTTTATTTTCTATTTCCTTTAATTTATGTTTTTTCTTTTCTTATGTGTTTGTTTGTTCCCTTCTTACATTGAGGACAATGTGTTGTTCAAGTGTGAGGAAGGTTATGTGTTCTGCTTTGTATGTGATTTTTCATATTTTATGATAGTTTTTAGGTTGCATTTTGTGAATTGTTTGAATGTGCCAATGGATTAGATGGATTGAAATTAATTTAATTTTAAACATAGTCTATTAGGTTGTGAAGAATCACTAGCTCGTAAAAAATTAGTGAATTGGGGTCTTTGGATAAATATACAACTTAATTAGGATTTAGTGTAAGTTTGTCACTCTTTAAATTGTAACATTCATTCATAATTTGAGACCTTTCAACTTAAATAGATTTACTAGTATTTTTTATGGAAATTAGTAGCTAAAATAACAAGGTAGGCAATAAAAAAGTTAAATAAATAACTATTCTGCTGACCTTCAGGTTATGAACAAAGCCAGTAGCAAGTTGAGAACGTGATATAGCTTAGTAATCGGATCGACATGCATCACAAATGTGTGCCTCCGCGTCAAAAAGCTATAATGACGTTCTAACCAAGCTGCTTAATAAAAATATGACTTAGTTTAGTAACCGAATCGACATTCATTACCAATGTTGGCCTCCGCGTAAAAAGACTAAGTCCATGTTCAATAAATAAATTTAAAAAATTTGTTTTCTAATAAAAACCTACCAAACTTGTAATAGCTTGACTTTTCATGAAAACATACTTAGGAGTACTTACAGATTCTGAATGATCAAAGAATTATTAATGTGTGTGTGCAATTGAAAAGGGTAAACAAATTAACACTTGGATTTGGATTAATTTGTATATTTAGTTCAAAGCCCCTAGACATGGATTTGCATGCTAATAATTTGATATAACTTGAATGATTGTGTTTAATATTAAATTTATTTCATGAAATTAAAGTCATTGCCTCATTAATGCATCGTGTTTTATGTGTTTGTTATTTTGTTTGCTTAAGGACAACCAAACATTAAATGTGGGGATGTATGTAGGTGTGAATTGCATCATATTTTAGGGCTTAGTTTGTTATGTATTAAGTGTTAATTTGAGTATTTAGGTTAGAATTGTGTTAGTTTGTGAGTTTAAGTGTTTTGGTAGGTTAGAATAAGTCTTTGAGCTTAAATATTATGTTTTTAAGGTATGTTGATGTGTTTGCTAGTGTTTTAGGGTCAATATCGAAGAACGGAGAAGTTTCGAAGACTTTCGGGCTGAAATAATGGCCCACGATCATGACAGAAACATGGGAGCTAGTCGTGGCGTATGAGCCATGATCGTGACAGAAGACTATGACACAGATAGGGGTCATCCAGTAGTAAAATTTGTTGTCCAATGGCAATGGAAATTCAGACATATGAAATTGGAAATTTTTGGAAGTGAGCCATTGGAAATTGGAGAGAAATTGAAGTGAATTGAGAAGAAATTCATAAACCTATAGGAGTGTGACACTTGTCACACAT
>JANZXR010378625.1:0-18053 GCA_027575705.1 Erythroxylum echinodendron
AGAGCAGTACCAGGATGGGTGACCTCCTGGGAAGTCCTGCGAGAGTAATGCCCTAAAGAGGCTTACACGCTGGAAAAATAAAACCATGAGAGCGCGAGGTCCGAGAGGCCGAGGCTCAAAGCGAACAATATCTGCAAGCGGGTGGTCTGGACTGTTACATCAAATGTCCATGTAAAAATTGTAAACACAATTGTTTCCTTCCTATTGATGAAGTGAATGGGCATTTGTTGAGAAAAGGGTTTGTCCGAAATTATTTTAAGTGGACACGATATGGGGAACCATTGATTTGTAGCACCTCAAGAGGTAATGAAGCACAATCATCAGTGAATTTAAATGAGTTTGAAACGGGGATTGAATGTAGAACAAATAATATGGATGCATATGAAAATCCTTACATGCAAATAGTTTATGATGCAGATGGTTATACCTTTTAGGAAAATATAAAAAATCTTGAAGAAAAACCAAACTAACATTCAAAACAGTTTTTTGACTTACTACACTCAGCTGACTAAGAACTATGTCCAAATTGTGAAACAATTACTCAATTGCTTGAATATTGAACATAAAGTTCGAAAGATATATTTATGATCATTGTTTTGATAAAATAATTGGATGATATAATGAATCATTGCCTCTTGATCATACAATGGTTGATAGTTTTTATAATATGAAGAAACTTATTAGGGGTCTTGATTTGCCTGTTGAAAAGATTAATTGTTACAAATTGGGATGTAAGTTGTATTGGGGAGATGATGTGGAATTGCAAAAGTGCAAATTCTCTGAAAGCATTATATGAAACATAAATTAGTACCCTGGAAGCGGATGTATTCTTTCCTGCTAATTCCGAGACTTTAAAGACTATGTGCTTCTGATGTTATTCTATCTCACATGAGATGGCATAATGAACACGAATAGGAAGATGGAATAATGAGTCATTAATCAGATGAATTGGTATAAAAGGCACTTATTATGAGTTTGCAGCTAAAAGTTGAAATGTTAGGTTGGGATTGTCATCGGATGGATTTCAACCTTTTGGGTAATCCGACTAGCAATATTCATCATGGCCAATCATAATTACTCCTTATAATTTACCTCTATAGATGTGTATAAAAGAGGCATATATGTTCTTGACAGTAATTGTGTCAGGGCCTACAAATCTAAAGTAAAAAATTGATGTCTTCTTACAACCATTGATATCTGAATTGCAACATCTTTGGGCATATGGTGTTGAGACATATGATGTGTCTATGAAACAAAATTTTGTGTTGAGAGCAGCTTTGATGTGGACCATTAGTGAATTTTTAGCATATGCCATATTGTCTGGCTAGAGCACAGCAGGGAAATTTACTGGTCCTTATTATGGCAATGATTATGATGTGTTTTATCTTCCAAACGGGGGCAAAATATATTGGTTTGAAACCAAAAAAAAAGTCTTCCTCCAAATCATCCATTTAGACACAATAAACAAAAGCTCATTAAGAATAGGATGGCTAAAATACCTTCTCCCCCTTACAAAGCTGGTGAAGAGATATTGTAGGAGATTGACGAATTAGGTTTGCTGAAAGTGATAGAATTTGAAGGTGATGAAATTAATACAAGCATTAGTAGAAACTTTGGCTAGAGAAAATAAAGCCTCTTTTGGGATATTGGAAAACTAATTTAATACGTCAAAATCTAGATGTGATGCATATTGAAAAAAATATTTTTGAAAATTTGTTCAATACCGTAATGAACATTGAAAGGAGGACAAAAGACAATGTAAAATCATGAGTTAATTTGAAACTTTTTTATAGAAGAAATGAGTTACATAAAGAACTTCACGCTGGTAAATATCCAAAAGCATATTACACTTTGGACAAAAAACAGAAAGAAATATTGTGTGAATGTTTGAAAATTCTAAAGTTTCCTGATGATTATGTTTCAAATTTTGTAAGGTGTGTTAACCTGAGGAAGTATAAATTATTTAGGATGAAAAGTCATGATTGGCATGTGTTTATGTAATGGCTAATTCCAATTGCATTTTGGGAGTTGCTACCAAATAAGGTTTGGGAAGTAATAATAAAATTAAGTTTGTTTTCCAAAAGCTTAACATCATCTGAAATCAAATTGGATAAAATGGAAAAAAATTAGAAAGTGAAATTCCAATAATTTTGTGTAAGTTAGAAAGGATATTTCCTCCAAGTTTCTTTGACTGTATGGAGCACCTACCTGTCCATTTAGCACATAAGGCTCAACTAGCCATAGCATTTACCTATCCATTTTGTTCAATATCATTGGATATATCCATTTGAGAGGTAATTCAACAAAAATGATTGTAATTGAAGTCATAGCATGTTTTAATAAATAAATTGAACTATCCTTATTCGCTCATATAGGTATTTGCATCACTTAAAGAAAAATGTGAAGAACAAGGCTAGAGTTAAAGGTTTGATTTGTAATGCTTATTTAGTGGAGGAGGCTAGTACATTTTTTTCACATTATTTTGAGTCACATATTCACACAAGAGAAAGAAAAGTTCCTCGTAGTGATGATGGGGGAGGAACTAGTGATGCTGATGGTAACTTATCCATTATAACATATCTTGGACAAACATATGGATGTTCAACAAGAAAAATGTTAACAAAGGAAGAAATTAAGACTACCCATGGTTACATTTTATTAAACTGTCAAAAGATTCAACCTTTCGTGCAGTAAGTATTAAGTGATTATTTTGGTTTTGAAATTTAGTGTTATTCATAACTGAAATACATAATAATGTTTTTAGATTATACAAGGAATTGTTACGTGAGCTCATGTCTGACAAATCACAGGATGATATCAATAAAAAATTTGGAAGACATTTTCCTCGATGGTTCGAGCAAGATATAAGTTTTCACTTACAAATATTGAAATGATTGAATTATAGGATTTAAGTGTTCAAATGACATTATGCTGTTTAATATGATATTGTCTTTTCTGTATGCCTTAGAAAATCCAATAGAGAACAAGTTCATATCTGATCTTATGAAAGTACCTTTGCGAACCGTTAAATCATATCCAGTGTATTTCATTAATAGATACAAATATCATATAGAATATCATGATTATAGCATGGAAATAATAAATAGTGGAGTTTGCATACAGGGAGAATTGATGGATTACTAAGGCAAATTTATTGAGATACTTGAAATTGAGTACCCTGCATTGCCAATAAAGAGAAGTGTGATATTTAAGTGTGACTGTTTTGATCCAACTCCAAATGTTGGTACAAAAGTGCATAGTTGATACAATCTAGTTAAAATCAACAAGCGAAGAAGATTTTGACATTTTGAACCTTTTGTGTTGGCAATGCAAGTGATCCAAGTGTATTATGTCCCTTTTCCTAACTTACAACAAGATAAGTTAGATTGGTTGGATATTTACAAAGTTAAACCTAGGGATATTTTTTAATCACTTGGAAAAGGAGAACAAAGAATTGAAAGTGAAGCGTTTCAAGAAGATTCTTATGAAATAAATGCATCTGTCGTATATAAGGATAATGAAACTTTGAACGATCCATGTAATGAATATATTGAAATTTTATCTGAAGAGGATGAGGAGGGCCAAAGATCTAAAGAAGAGCCTGAGTTTGATTCAAATTCTTTAGAACAAGATAATGATTTTGATTTACAATTAAGTGACGACAACGATTAATTTGTGTTTTTAATTGAATATTATATTCAACAAATCACTTATTTCCTTTTCAATATATTGTATAAAATATTTAAATCAAATTGTAATATTTCTACAAAATTTAATCAAATATTAATTTTAGGTTGAAATATGCCACCAAAAGGAAGACAGGATATAATACGACCAAGATTCATACTACGATTTGGAGGTACTTATTGTACAAGTAAAGCATCTCATAATGTAGCAGTTGAAGCTGAATCACCTCCTTCCCTTCCACCTACTACACTTGCAGATGAGGCATCAACTTCCATACTTGCCACTACACCATCCACCACCCTACATCATTCACTACCTCTATATCGACAGAGATATCGGGGATAAATAATGCAGATGAAAGGCCTAAAGTTGAGGGACTCGATGGAAGAACTTACATCATAATTGCCAATAATATGTAAGTGAAAATATATGAAACATTATATGTTTATAATTAAGTTATAGGTTTAAATTTTAAAAATGGTATAAATTTATTTGTTTTTATATTATGTTATTTCTATCTGGACCATGCTCAAGAAACATGACATCAAAATTCGAGGAAAAGATTGACCTTTAGGGTTATGTATGGAAGAATATCTCTCAAGCGATAAAGGAATTTTACTATCGTGAGTTTCAGGTAAAAATTATTATTTTCTTTTTTAATTAACAGTTTTATACATTAATTTGATAAATATTATTACATCTTAAGTATTTACCGAATGATTTTCCTTTTGTTTTAGAAACAATTTAGGATTCTCAATTTGACGCGATCATCTATAGAGTATGGGAGAGATAAGCAAGTACACATTATCGAGACTTTGATGCTACGATACACAGGGCCAGTGTATGACCGTCTTACATTTCTGAAGAAATATGCAGTCGTTGGTAGCAGTATTGGACATCACCTGAGGCAATCTCCATTTCAGAGCATAACTCAGCCAACAGATATGGAGGACTAGGGGGAGAGAGTCTTCTTGTATATACAGGAGGATCTATTACCCACCATAAGCATGCAGAGAGACTTGTAAGTATCTACACTTTATATTTATATTCTCATTTCTTTTCTTTATTATATTTCAATTGAATTTGATGTATGAATTTTGGAATGAAAATATGTGTTTCTTATTGAAAATGATAATCTTATAAATTTATGGTGCCATAAAAATAGAGGAAACTCTATCGAAATTTTTATAAATTATAGTACACTTATAACATTTTATTCTTATGCAGGAAAAGCCTATGGGCATGAAGCCTACAACTCGTCAGCTCTTTTTGTACACTCATACTAAAAATTATGACAGTGTGACATTCGTCAACAGCAGTTGTAGAGAATTAAATGTATGTGAAATTTATGGTTTAATATTAATGTTTAATAATTATCACTTACTAATATAAACGTTGTCTTCTGATAGGAGCAAATATAAGAAAGCATTCAACGACAGTCTCAGCAGTTTGAAGATGTTGATGAGACTAAAACTTATCTTCATGCAATGGGCGGCAGGGACCGTCGTGGGTGGATATTCAACTTAGGTTCATTTGCGAACAAATGTTATTCGAAATCCTCTACGTCTAGTACAGTAGCATCTAGTAGGTGCTCTGCAACTAATAAAGTGCAAAAGCTTCGGAGCACAGTACAAATATTGGCAACTTAGTTGCAACAATTGATGGAGTATATAGCTCAGTACTACAATGATGTGGATCGGTTGAAGGGTAGGGGTAGCACCTCATCGCACTAATCAGAGCATCCGTCGTCACCAGATGAATAGTGTACTTTTGGTCAGTTAATTTGAATTACAAATACTTATTATGTACAGTGTAATATTTTTATTATCAATTAAGATATTTTTAACTTTATATCATCAATCAAATTTCTGTCTAAACAAATTAAATATATGCTTAAATTAATAATTGTTAAAATTATGCATCAACCATAACATCATCAAATAAAAATTGTTGACATACATTTTTTAAAAAAAAATTTTGGTTGATTTACCAATAAAAGTTTGTAGTTGTAGTTCCGTCGGTAAATCAATTGCATTTACCGACAGAAAATGACTAACCGTCGGTAATCACAAATGGAATAACCAATTCTGTTGCTAAATTTACCAACGGCTGAATAAACTACCTTTAGTAAAATTATTTATAGAACAAACATAACCGTCAGTAACATTTTAACAAACTTACCAAAAGAAAGGAGCAAACTGTTGGTACATCTGTAGACGGGATAACATCGTCCATCGATAAATTTACTAACGGTCAAAATAAACTATCGGTAAATAATTAACGTTATTTTAGTAATTTACCGATGGAATCCCTATTTTTCGTCAGTAATTATTATTTATGGCTGTTTCTATGGCGCCTTTGTCCGTCGGTAAAGTCCGTCATTAAACTTATTTACTAATGGAATGTTTATGTTTTCTGTCGGTAATTTCCATCACAAAACAACATTTTTCTTGTAGTGATAACTAATACCTCAAAATATTACTCTCGGCTAATTAGGAGATTCAAGAATAACGTCCTTAGTGTAGCAGCTCATCACAACCCTATGAGCAATAAGCCAACCCAAAACTAAGATGAGGTCTATCTCTTTCAAATGCAATACTATCATATCAGCTTATAACTCTGCCTAATCAACCGAAACCATGCACCCTTTACACACTTCCCCAATCACTGTGGTACTAACTACCAGTGCACTCACTTATAAATCACAATTCAACATCTCTCTCTCACAACGTAGTTTAGATGCTAGATGTGGTGTGATGAATGAATACTTAGATCCTAGATCTAACAATGTAAATGCTTTGAAAGACATATAACACACCTGCTAAAAAATCTCGCGAATTCTGAGCCTCCTGTCTGGTAGTAGCTTAGACCCTAGCCTAAGACTGTTGTTGGTTAATCCGTACCTCAGTCCTAACATTAGGACCAGCTGAACTTATTATACCTCTACCTCTACCTCTCTGTCCCGATCCACTAGCTCTGCTCTACTGGGCAGTCATTTCAATCACTATTTTTCCTTTTGCTCTAGATTGTGCTTCGAAAGTTACAGGATAGTCCCTAATCTGATGCTCAAAAGAGACACATCGAAGACAAGCTCCCAATATCTTCCAACATTCTCTATTATGTTTCTTTCCACAGTGTTCATAAGTAGGCATCTGTAGTGTTTGTCCTCCTAATACTGGACCTCTACCAATACCATTTTGTATAAAACTACCTCTCGATCTAGTCCCTACTGTCTTAATCTAGTCTGTGATCGAAACAATCTATTCTGGAGTTTATTGAACCTCCTGCCATAATCAACTTGAGACTCACCATATCTCTTTATTCTAAACTCCTGTCTATATTCTCCTTGTTCATTTTTCAACAGCTATTCAACTCTTATTGAAGCAGCTCATAGTTCCATAAAACTACCTAAATTAGTAATAGTCAAATCTCATTTTGATCTCCATATTCAATCCATCCTCAAACCGTTTACATTTATCCTCCTTATTCGGCATCAAGGCAGTAGCATACTCTATTAATTCATTAAATTGTATCTCGTATTTGGCTACAGTGAGACTTCCTTGCTTCAAATCTAGAAACTCCTTCATCTTCCTATCTAGATAGATCTTTGTCATAAAGATCCCCTTAAAGACTCTTAGGAAGTCTTCCCACATTAAATTACAAAGTCAGATGCCACTGCTGGGAACTGTCTTCTACCACTGATAGGTTGGACATTGTAGTAACAAGACCGCTTAGTCAAACTTCTTGTCAGACTCATAGTTCATCTGATCAAATACCTTTTCTGTTCTCTCTATCTAACCTTTTGCCTCAACAGGTTATGCACTTCTATAAAAGTCTACAGTCCCTTGCTTCCTAAGTTTATCATAGCTCCTTTCTCTCCTCTCAAGAATTCTCTGAGGCATTTGGTCAGACTGAGGTACTGGAGACTCTCTATTGGCTCCGACAGACTCTAGGTTAGCTGACTCTATAACCTGATCTCATATAGCAGATGACCTATAATAAACAATAACCTTGATTACTATACGAGTCTCTCACTATATATCATGTCCAAATGTTCTTATATATCCCTAAGGATGTCAAACCATGCTCTGACACCAAAATTGTATAACACACCACTACTACAGAGCATATACCCGAACGTCCAGAGGACATTCAAGAACATACCGTAAGAAAATGACATCTTAGAGCAATCATATTCACTTATTATGGCATCATACAAAACATAAGTAGTTAAAGGTCAACTTCTCAATTCATTCCCAAACATATTTACACTATAACATTACATTTCATAATACATATATTTATGCTACTAAAAACATCTGAGAGTTTACTACTCTTTTACAATATGTATTACATGAAATGAGAACTAAATAAAATTATTCTAACTTCTTAGTATCAGCTAACTAGACCTTTGAGTCATTCTTGATTTCCAAAATGCAAGTACTAAACTTCTACTAGATTGCCTTAAAAGCTAGGTCTTTCTCGTACTTGAAAATCAATGTTTGTAATTTTGATGAGTTTGTATCAGTGAGTGAACCATACTTGATGTGCTTACTCATATCAAACACAAGAACAATTCTCAACCAATTCACAGACAAATCATATCATCAAATATTGAATATCACTTCACATTTCATCATGCTACAACAAATACAATTTATATACATTATTTTGCATTTCTATTTCAGACAGCCCAAATAATTCTTTTCAATCATTTATATAATACATAACAATTTGTATATGTAAATGCATATATGACTACACTTTTATTTTTACTTTGTTGTGACTGAGCATCTTTTCACTGTCCTATATCCATTGTGAATATCGAGCTCATTTCATTTACTGTCTCATACCCATTGTGGATACCTGGCTCATTAATAACTGAGCCTGTGGTTCTTTATGCACATTACTAAGCTTTAAGCTCTTTTTCACTGGTTATTTCGGTCACAACTCTTTCATCTGATCATGCATATCAATGTGATGAAATGCATCATTTCATAAAATATGCTATTAATACCTATCATTTATGGTCCACAGTCATTTTCACATATTCATCAAATCTAAGTTTGGCATTCAATATTTAGTTGAGTACATATATTTTTCCAGATTCATATACAATTAGGAATCACTCCCAATACAATCTCAAATATCAAACTCCTTGGATCATAAATGTCTAGAATTATCTTAATCACGTCAATAACAATTCAACAACTGAAATTTAAATTGAAACAAATCAATTATAGTGAGAAAACATCTAGGTTGACTCATAATAAGCTCTAGATTAGCTACTGCTTTGACGAATCGGTAATGTGTAAAATATTTGTGTATTGCATGAGTTTAGACGCACAAGTCAAACGCCAACATCCAAACATTACCGATTCGTCAAAGCAGTAGCTAATCTAGAGCTTATTATGAGTCAACCTAGATGTTTTCTCACTATAATTGATTTGTTTCAATTTAAATTTCAGTTGTTGAATTGTTATTGACGTGATTAAGATAATTCTAGACATTTATGATCCAAGGAGTTTGATATTTGAGATTGTATTGGGAGTGATTCCTAATTGTATATGAATCTGGAAAAATATATGTACTCAACTAAATATTGAATGCCAAACTTAGATTTGATGAATATGTGAAAATGACTGTGGACCATAAATGATAGGTATTAATAGCATATTTTATGAAATGATGCATTTCATCACATTGATATGCATGATCAGATGAAAGAGTTGTGACCGAAATAACCAGTGAAAAAGAGCTTAAAGCTTAGTAATGTGCATAAAGAACCACAGGCTCAGTTATTAATGAGCCAGGTATCCACAATGGGTATGAGACAGTAAATGAAATGAGCTCGATATTCACAATGGATATAGGACAGTGAAAAGATGCTCAGTCACAACAAAGTAAAAATAAAAGTGTAGTCATATATGCATTTACATATACAAATTGTTATGTATTATATAAATGATTGAAAAGAATTATTTGGGCTGTCTGAAATAGAAATGCAAAATAATGTATATAAATTGTATTTGTTGTAGCATGATGAAATGTGAAGTGATATTCAATATTTGATGATATGATTTGTCTGTGAATTGGTTGAGAATTGTTCTTGTGTTTGATATGAGTAAGCACATCAAGTATGGTTCACTCACTGATACAAACTCATCAAAATTACAAACATTGATTTTCAAGTACGAGAAAGACCTAGCTTTTAAGGCAATCTAGTAGAAGTTTAGTACTTGCATTTTGGAAATCAAGAATGACTCAAAGGTCTAGTTAGCTGATACTAAGAAGTTAGAATAATTTTATTTAGTTCTCATTTCATGTAATACATATTGTAAAAGAGTAGTAAACTCTCAGATGTTTTTAGTAGCATAAATATATGTATTATGAAATGTAATGTTATAGTGTAAATATGTTTGGGAATGAATTGAGAAGTTGACCTTTAACTACTTATGTTTTGTATGATGCCATAATAAGTGAATATGATTGCTCTAAGATGTCATTTTCTTACGGTATGTTCTTGAATGTCCTCTGGACGTTCGGGTATATGCTCTGTAGTAGTGGTGTGTTATACAATTTTGGTGTCAGAGCATGGTTTGACATCCTTAGGGATATATAAGAACATTTGGACATGATATATAGTGAGAGACTCGTATAGTAATCAAGGTTATTGTTTATTATAGGTCATCTGCTATATGAGATCAGGTTATAGAGTCAGCTAACCTAGAGTCTGTCGGAGCCAATAGAGAGTCTCCAGTACCTCAGTCTGACCAAATGCCTCAGAGAATTCTTGAGAGGAGAGAAAGGAGCTATGATAAACTTAGGAAGCAAGGGACTGTAGACTTTTATAGAAGTGCATAACCTGTTGAGGCAAAAGGTTAGATAGAGAGAACAGAAAAGGTATTTGATCAGATGAACTATGAGTCTGACAAGAAGTTTGACTAAGCGGTCTTGTTACTACAATGTCCAACCTATCAGTGGTAGAAGACAGTTCCCAGCAGTGGCATCTGACTTTGTAATTTAATGTGGGAAGACTTCCTAAGAGTCTTTAAGGGGATCTTTATGACAAAGATCTATCTAGATAGGAAGATGAAGGAGTTTCTAGATTTGAAGCAAGGAAGTCTCACTGTAGCCAAATACGAGATACAATTTAATGAATTAATAGAGTATGCTACTGCCTTGATGCCGAATAAGGAGGATAAATGTAAACGGTTTGAGGATGGATTGAATATGGAGATCAAAATGAGATTTGACTATTACTAATTTAGGTAGTTTTATGGAACTATGAGCTGCTTCAATAAGAGTTGAATAGCTGTTGAAAAATGAACAAGGAGAATATAGACAGGAGTTTAGAATAAAGAGATATGGTGAGTCTCAAGTTGATTATGGCAGGAGGTTCAATAAACTCCAGAATAGATTGTTTCGATCACAGACTAGATTAAGACAGTAGGGACTAGATCGAGAGGTAGTTTTATACAAAATGGTATTGGTAGAGGTCCAGTATTAGGAGGACAAACACTACAGATGCCTACTTATGAACACTGTGGAAAGAAACATAATAGAGAATGTTGGAAGATATTGGGAGCTTGTCTTCGATGTGTCTCTTTTGAGCATCAGATTAGGGACTATCCTGTAACTTTCGAAGCACAATCTAGAGCAAAAGGAAAAATAGTGATTGAAATGACTGCCCAGTAGAGCAGAGCTAGTGGATCGGGACAGAGAGGTAGAGGTAGAGGTATAATAAGTTCAGCTGGTCCTAATGTTAGGACTGAGGTACGGATTAACCAACAACAGTCTTAGGCTAGGGTCTAAGCTACTACCAGACAGGAGGCTCAGAATTCGCGAGATTTTTTAGCAGGTGTGTTATATGTCTTTCAAAGCATTTACATTGTTAGATCTAGGATCTAAGTATTCATTCATCACACCACATCTAGCATCTAAACTACGTTGTGAGAGAGAGATGTTGAATTGTGATTTATAAGTGAGTGCACTGGTAGTTAGTACCACAGTGATTGGGGAAGTGTGTAAAGGGTGCATGGTTTCGGTTGATTAGGCAGAGTTATAAGCTGATATGATAGTATTGCATTTGAAAGAGATAGACCTCATCTTAGTTTTGGGTTGGCTTATTGCTCATAGGGTTGTGATGAGCTGCTACACTAAGGACGTTATTCTTGAATCTCCTAATTAGCCGAGAGTAATATTTTGAGGTATTAGTTATCACTACAAGAAAAATGTTGTTTTGTGATGGAAATTACCGACAGAAAACATAAACATTCCATTAGTAAATAAGTTTAATGACGGACTTTACCGACGGACAAAGGCGCCATAGAAACAGCCATAAATAATAATTACTGACGAAAAATAGGGATTCCATCGGTAAATTACTAAAATAACGTTAATTATTTACCGATAGTTTATTTTGACCGTTAGTAAATTTATCGATGGACGATGTTATCCCGTCTACAGATGTACCAACAGTTTGCTCCTTTCTTTTGGTAAGTTTGTTAAAATGTTACTGACGGTTATGTTTGTTCTATAAATAATTTTACTAAAGGTAGTTTATTCAGCCGTTGGTAAATTTAGCAACAGAATTGGTTATTCCATTTGTGATTACCGACGGTTAGTCATTTTCTGTCGGTAAATGCAATTGATTTACCGACGGAACTACAACTACAAACTTTTATTGGTAAATCAACCAAAATTTTTTTTTAAAAAATGTATGTCAACAATTTTTATTTGATGATGTTATGGTTGATGCATAATTTTAACAATTATTAATTTAAGCATATATTTAATTTGTTTAGACAGAAATTTGATTGATGATATAAAGTTAAAAATATCTTAATTGATAATAAAAATATTACACTGTACATAATAAGTATTTGTAATTCAAATTAACTGACCAAAAGTACACTATTCATCTGGTGACGACGGATGCTCTGATTAGTGCGATGAGGTGCTACCCCTACCCTTCAACCGATCCACATCATTGTAGTACTGAGCTATATACTCCATCAATTGTTGCAACTAAGTTGCCAATATTTGTACTGTGCTCCGAAGCTTTTGCACTTTATTAGTTGCAGAGCACCTACTAGATGCTACTGTACTAGACGTAGAGGATTTCGAATAACATTTGTTCGCAAATGAACCTAAGTTGAATATCCACCCACGACGGTCCCTGCCGCCCATTGCATGAAGATAAGTTTTAGTCTCATCAACATCTTCAAACTGCTGAGACTGTCGTTGAATGCTTTCTTATATTTGCTCCTATCAGAAGACAACGTTTATATTAGTAAGTGATAATTATTAAACATTAATATTAAACCATAAATTTCACATACATTTAATTCTCTACAACTGCTGTTGACGAATGTCACACTGTCATAATTTTTAGTATGAGTGTACAAAAAGAGCTGACGAGTTGTAGGCTTCATGCCCATAGGCTTTTCCTGCATAAGAATAAAATGTTATAAGTGTACTATAATTTATAAAAATTTCGATAGAGTTTCCTCTATTTTTATGGCACCATAAATTTATAAGATTATCATTTTCAATAAGAAACACATATTTTCATTCCAAAATTCATACATCAAATTCAATTGAAATATAATAAAGAAAAGAAATGAGAATATAAATATAAAGTGTAGATACTTACAAGTCTCTCTGCATGCTTATGGTGGGTAATAGATCCTCCTGTATATACAAGAAGACTCTCTCCCCCTAGTCCTCCATATCTGTTGGCTGAGTTATGCTCTGAAATGGAGATTGCCTCAGGTGATGTCCAATACTGCTACCAACGACTGCATATTTCTTCAGAAATGTAAGACGGTCATACACTGGCCCTGTGTATCGTAGCATCAAAGTCTCGATAATGTGTACTTGCTTATCTCTCCCATACTCTATAGATGATCGCGTCAAATTGAGAATCCTAAATTGTTTCTAAAACAAAAGGAAAATCATTCGGTAAATACTTAAGATGTAATAATATTTATCAAATTAATGTATAAAACTGTTAATTAAAAAAGAAAATAATAATTTTTACCTGAAACTCACGATAGTAAAATTCCTTTATCGCTTGAGAGATATTCTTCCATACATAACCCTAAAGGTCAATCTTTTCCTCGAATTTTGATGTCATGTTTCTTGAGCATGGTCCAGATAGAAATAACATAATATAAAAACAAATAAATTTATACCATTTTTAAAATTTAAACCTATAACTTAATTATAAACATATAATGTTTCATATATTTTCACTTACATATTATTGGCAATTATGATGTAAGTTCTTCCATCGAGTCCCTCAACTTTAGGCCTTTCATCTGCATTATTTATCCCCGATATCTCTGTCGATATAGAGGTAGTGAATGATGTAGGGTGGTGGATGGTGTAGTGGCAAGTATGGAAGTTGATGCCTCATCTGCAAGTGTAGTAGGTGGAAGGGAAGGAGGTGATTCAGCTTCAACTGCTACATTATGAGATGCTTTACTTGTACAATAAGTACCTCCAAATCGTAGTATGAATCTTGGTCGTATTATATCCTGTCTTCCTTTTGGTGGCATATTTCAACCTAAAATTAATATTTGATTAAATTTTGTAGAAATATTACAATTTGATTTAAATATTTTATACAATATATTGAAAAGGAAATAAGTGATTTGTTGAATATAATATTCAATTAAAAACACAAATTAATCGTTGTCGTCACTTAATTGTAAATCAAAATCATTATCTTGTTCTAAAGAATTTGAATCAAACTCAGGCTCTTCTTTAGATCTTTGGCCCTCCTCATCCTCTTCAGATAAAATTTCAATATATTCATTACATGGATCGTTCAAAGTTTCATTATCCTTATATACGACAGATGCATTTATTTCATAAGAATCTTCTTGAAACGCTTCACTTTCAATTCTTTGTTCTCCTTTTCCAAGTGATTAAAAAATATCCCTAGGTTTAACTTTGTAAATATCCAACCAATCTAACTTATCTTGTTGTAAGTTAGGAAAAGGGACATAATACACTTGGATCACTTGCATTGCCAACACAAAAGGTTCAAAATGTCAAAATCTTCTTCGCTTGTTGATTTTAACTAGATTGTATCAACTATGCACTTTTGTACCAACATTTGGAGTTGGATCAAAACAGTCACACTTAAATATCACACTTCTCTTTATTGGCAATGCAGGGTACTCAATTTCAAGTATCTCAATAAATTTGCCTTAGTAATCCATCAATTCTCCCTGTATGCAAACTCCACTATTTATTATTTCCATGCTATAATCATGATATTCTATATGATATTTGTATCTATTAATGAAATACACTGGATATGATTTAACGGTTCGCAAAGGTACTTTCATAAGATCAGATATGAACTTGTTCTCTATTGGATTTTCTAAGGCATACAGAAAAGACAATATCATATTAAACAGCATAATGTCATTTGAACACTTAAATCCTATAATTCAATCATTTCAATATTTGTAAGTGAAAACTTATATCTTGCTCGAACCATCGAGGAAAATGTCTTCCAAATTTTTTATTGATATCATCCTGTGATTTGTCAGACATGAGCTCACGTAACAATTCCTTGTATAATCTAAAAACATTATTATGTATTTCAGTTATGAATAACACTAAATTTCAAAACCAAAATAATCACTTAATACTTACTGCACGAAAGGTTGAATCTTTTGACAGTTTAATAAAATGTAACCATGGGTAGTCTTAATTTCTTCCTTTGTTAACATTTTTCTTGTTGAACATCCATATGTTTGTCCAAGATATGTTATAATGGATAAGTTACCATCAGCATCACTAGTTCCTCCCCCATCATCACTACGAGGAACTTTTCTTTCTCTTGTGTGAATATGTGACTCAAAATAATGTGAAAAAAATGTACTAGCCTCCTCCACTAAATAAGCATTACAAATCAAACCTTTAACTCTAGCCTTGTTCTTCACATTTTTCTTTAAGTGATGCAAATACCTATATGAGCGAATAAGGATAGTTCAATTTATTTATTAAAACATGCTATGACTTCAATTACAATCATTTTTGTTGAATTACCTCTCAAATGGATATATCCAATGATATTGAACAAAATGGATAGGTAAATGCTATGGCTAGTTGAGCCTTATGTGCTAAATGGACAGGTAGGTGCTCCATACAGTCAAAGAAACTTGGAGGAAATATCCTTTCTAACTTACACAAAATTATTGGAATTTCACTTTCTAATTTTTTTCCATTTTATCCAATTTGATTTCAGATGATGTTAAGCTTTTGGAAAACAAACTTAATTTTATTATTACTTCCCAAACCTTATTTGGTAGCAACTCCCAAAATGCAATTGGAATTAGCCATTACATAAACACATGCCAATCATGACTTTTCATCCTAAATAATTTATACTTCCTCAGGTTAACACACCTTACAAAATTTGAAACATAATCATCAGGAAACTTTAGAATTTTCAAACATTCACACAATATTTCTTTCTGTTTTTTGTCCAAAGTGTAATATGCTTTTGGATATTTACCAGCGTGAAGTTCTTTATGTAACTCATTTCTTCTATAAAAAAGTTTCAAATTAACTCATGATTTTACATTGTCTTTTGTCCTCCTTTCAATGTTCATTACGGTATTGAACAAATTTTCAAAAATATTTTTTTCAATATGCATCACATCTAGATTTTGACGTATTAAATTAGTTTTCCAATATCCCAAAAGAGGCTTTATTTTCTCTAGCCAAAGTTTCTACTAATGCTTGTATTAATTTCATCACCTTCAAATTCTATCACTTTCAGCAAACCTAATTCGTCAATCTCCTACAATATCTCTTCACCAGCTTTGTAAGGGGGAGAAGGTATTTTAGCCATCCTATTCTTAATGAGCTTTTGTTTATTGTGTCTAAATGGATGATTTGGAGGAAGACTTTTTTTTTGGTTTCAAACCAATATATTTTGCCCCCGTTTGGAAGATAAAACACATCATAATCATTGCCATAATAAGGACCAGTAAATTTCCCTGCTGTGCTCTAGCCAGACAATATGGCATATGCTAAAAATTCACTAATGGTCCACATCAAAGCTGCTCTCAACACAAAATTTTGTTTCATAGACACATCATATGTCTCAACACCATATGCCCAAAGATGTTGCAATTCAGATATCAATGGTTGTAAGAAGACATCAATTTTTTACTTTAGATTTGTAGGCCCTGACACAATTACTGTCAAGAACATATATGCCTCTTTTATACACATCTATAGAGGTAAATTATAAGGAGTAATTATGATTGGCCATGATGAATATTGCTAGTCGGATTACCCAAAAGGTTGAAATCCATCCGATGACAATCCCAACCTAACATTTCAACTTTTAGCTGCAAACTCATAATAAGTGCCTTTTATACCAATTCATCTGATTAATGACTCATTATTCCATCTTCCTATTCGTGTTCATTATGCCATCTCATGTGAGATAGAATAACATCAGAAGCACATAGTCTTTAAAGTCTCGGAATTAGCAGGAAAGAATACATCCGCTTCCAGGGTACTAATTTATGTTTCATATAATGCTTTCAGAGAATTTGCACTTTTGCAATTCCACATCATCTCCCCAATACAACTTACATCCCAATTTGTAACAATTAATCTTTTCAACAGGCAAATCAAGACCCCTAATAAGTTTCTTCATATTATAAAAACTATCAACCATTGTATGATCAAGAGGCAATGATTCATTATATCATCCAATTATTTTATCAAAACAATGATCATAAATATATCTTTCGAACTTTATGTTCAATATTCAAGCAATTGAGTAATTGTTTCACAATTTGGACATAGTTCTTAGTCAGCTGAGTGTAGTAAGTCAAAAAACTGTTTTGAATGTTAGTTTGGTTTTTCTTCAAGATTTTTTATATTTTCCTAAAAGGTATAACCATCTGCATCATAAACTATTTGCATGTAAGGATTTTCATATGCATCCATATTATTTGTTCTACATTCAATCCCCGTTTCAAACTCATTTAAATTCACTGATGATTGTGCTTCATTACCTCTTGAGGTGCTACAAATCAATGGTTCCCCATATCGTGTCCACTTAAAATAATTTCGGACAAACCCTTTTCTCAACAAATGCCCATTCACTTCATCAATAGGAAGGAAACAATTGTGTTTACAATTTTTACATGGACATTTGATGTAACAGTCCAGACCACCCGCTTGCAGATATTGTTCGCTTTGAGCCTCGGCCTCTCGGACCTCGCGCTCTCATGGTTTTATTTTTCCAGCGTGTAAGCCTCTTTAGGGCATTACTCTCGCAGGACTTCCCAGGAGGTCACCCATCCTGGTACTGCTCT
>JANZXR010378646.1:0-18051 GCA_027575705.1 Erythroxylum echinodendron
CTCTCTTCAATTAGAAGTTGATACATTATTAAATGAAGTATGCAGTGAAAATCCATTAGATCCTGCTAAAAATCATAACAATGAACTTATTGAGATAAGGCTTAAAGATCCTAATCAAGAAATTAATATAAAAAATAATATTCCTTATACTCCTTAAGATGTAAAAGAATTGATTAGTGAATGCACCGAATTATTAGAAAAAGGCCTTATTAGTCCAAGCAATAGTAAACATTCAGCACATGCCTTTTATGTTAATAATTCAGCTAAACAAAAAAGAGGAAAAAGAAGAATCGTTATTAATTATCGCAAGATAAACGAAGCCACTATAGGTGATGCATATAAATTACCTCGTAAGGATTATATTATTAATAAATTAAAAGGACACACTTGGTTTACTACATTAGATGCTAAGGTTTACTACATTAGATGCTAAATCCGAATATTGACAACTTAGACTTCATGATAACACTAAAGCATTAACAGCTTTTACTTATCCCCCTCAAAAACATTACCAATGGAATGTTTTACCATTTGGATTAAAACAAGCCCCTAGTATTTATCAGAGATTTATAGATAACAATCTATTAGGACTTGAAGAATTTACATTTGTATAAATTGATGATATTATTATTTTTTCTAATCAAGAAAAATTAGATCATTTGAAAAAGGTCTGTATTGTTTTACAACGATGCAAAGAAAAAGGATTAATTTTAAGTAAAAAGAAAGCTCGCATTTCTCAACAAACAATAGAATATTTAGGTATACAATTCAATCATAGTTATTTATAATTACAACCGAATATATTACATAAATTACAAACTTTTCCCAACATTTTACAAAATAAAAGACAAGTACAACAATTTCTTGGATTATTAAATTACATTTCTGACCAAGGATTTTTAAAAGATTTAGCAAAAGAATGCAGAAGTTTACAAAAGAAGTGCAGTACAAAGTATATTTGGCATTGGGATTTAGCAGACACAGTAGTAGTACAAAGATTAGAAAAGCTCTGTAAGCAATTACTAACTCTCTATAACTACAATCTCAAGGATACACTGCTTGTCCAACTGGATGCAAGCTTCGACACATGGGCAGGATGCCTTTTGGCACATCCACACCTTCTTCAAGCGCTAAAAAACAAATAGATCATCAAGAATCTAAGCATTATGTCATCTACAATGGCCCCATGGCAGGTATCTACGATCAATGGCACAAAGCATCTCTTCATGTTAATTGGAAAAATGGAATAGTTCATAAAAGATTCACCTCTAAAGCAGAAGCAGAAAAATCATTCAAGGAATTTCAGACAACTCCGTTGAAGCCTCAGTACAAAGCAGTTCTAACAATACCATCTCCTACACCACCAAATATGGTCTCTCTTGGAAGAGCCATAGACATGGAAAGGATTCACTCAATACCATCAAAAACCACACAAACTGAAGCTCGAATGCTCACTTCAGAATTGTTTATTGATTGTTTTCAAGCATTAAATGAATGGACTCCAGAAATGAAGCAATTCCAATATTATCCACATACCAGAGGACGATTTGGACCAAAAGCTATTGTATTTCCCGGAGCAGAACCTTTGACTACATATCTATTATTGCAGAGTGGACTCATTGATACAATCTATGTTCAAAATCTACAGCTTTTATCAGAGTTTCCTCTTAGATTAACACATGCTATCAAAAACTACAAGGATCGATTTGCTAAGGATCGAGAAATTTACATCAAGAATTATAGAAGTTATCTGATATTTGAAGAAGCTGAAGCAGATAAAGTCACCACAGCAAAGATCAAGATACCAAGGATTGCTTATTTACAAACTGGAGTTAGCAATCTATTATATCCACCAGTTGACGAACCTCCAAGGTATGAATTTCAATGTTCTACAATTAACAAACTCAATCTCAGTTATTTGGAAGGAGCATATAATCAATGTACACGTATCAACAACGAATCATTAGCATCCTCTTTCTGACCAAGCTAAGGATATTAAAGCAACAACTTTAAGGGTCATACAGGAGACCAATCAATTGATTAGCGCTATAGATGCATTTCTGTAAGAATTGTATATCATTCGATGTCGGCACAAGACAACAAGCACTACTGACAAGGATGTAGGTTCCAAAGGACCACCTTAGCTGTAAATTATGCGTCTTTTCTTTTTTACTTTCGAATCTTTTAGCTTTAGCTTTTTCTTTTTCTTTATGTCAAGACGTGTCGGCCTCATTGTTTAGCCTTTAGTATCTTTTCTTTGCTATAAATAGCAGACATGTAAGCCGTTCTCAGCAGAACTAGATAACCTACAAAATAAACATCTTGGTTTGCCCATCGTTTCTCTCTTGAATTTCGCCTAGCATTGGCATTAAGCACAAACGAAACAGGTATGAGCATACAATGTTTATTGAAGTATGTTATCACCAATTTTATTATCAGTTTTACTAATCTATTATCATATTAGCATGGCATATTCTTATTTTGCGTACAAGAACGATCTCAACCATCATATCAAAGAGACTTACAAACAAGAAGCAGAATTAGAGCAAATGAAATTCAACTGCACTGAACGTAAGAAAGCAGCTCATAACACTTATCTTAATCCTCTTTATCAACTTGATGATAAGCATCCTCTTTCTGACCAAGCTAAGGATATTAAAGCAACAACTTTAAGGATCATACAGGAGACCAATCAATTGATTAGAAGCTCTTCAACTAGTTCAGAAATTTAAACAACCATTTGAACAACTTAATGACTTTTTTGATAATGCAAGTAATGCATGGAAATATGCTATCCGTAAGCAGTTACAGGATTATCCAGAGCATCATTGCGTTCACTGTCCATTATCAACACAAAAAGCACAAGATGACAACGAAGACAGTCTGATTATCATCGAAGGCGAGTAAAGAATATTCATCGGCACAAGACAACAAGCACTACCGACAAGGATGTAGGTCCCAAAGGACCACCTTAGCTGTAAAGATGAAATTCAAAATCAACTCACTAATTTAGCTAGTTATGTTAAAAATACTTTATGACAAACATCACTCAACAAGTCAATGAAATATTAGCAAAACAATCTCAATTACAAAATAGATTAGAAGAATTATTCAAAATACAAATTGAAATCATAAACACTCTCCAACAGGTCAGAACATTGATCCAACAAATTCCGCAAGAAAAAATAGTGCCCAAAGTGGTATCAAAGCTAGTAATTACATCAAAACCATGGAAGTGATAGAAACCCATCAGGAACCTTTGTTCTATCAAGAACAAACTATTGAAGATGTTGAATGTAATATTTAACAACAATTAGCGGAAGTTACCTTTTTAATACAAAAATTACATTTGAATAATACCGAACATATCTGTCCTGCTATAACTAATAAAACTGATATTAAAACTGATATTGAAAAAGACAAAATTATCTATGGTTATGAGTCTGATCAAGAAGTATTAATGGATGAATTAAAATCCGAATTAAAAGCTGAAAGTAGTAAAACTCAAGAATTAAATCTTAAAAGTAAATTAATAGGTGATAAAAGAGAAAAGGACTTTCAACCAACCAATTATTCGTGGACCGAAGATAATCAAGATTTTCTTAATCAACAAGGTTATTATTATAAAGGATCAAAAATACGTAAATATCCTTCTGCATATAAACCCAAACATATTACATTAGGCAATGATGGAATATTTAATCTAGGTTGTACAAGTAATGCCGAAGATCTATTTTTTGAATGGTCTAATCGTATACAACTTTTATTATAAATAGAAAAACCATTTGGAGATAGAGAAGATAATAAAGATTCAGTATGGAATTTTATACTTAATAAAACCACGGGAATAGTGCAAAGTTTTTTACAAGAAAATGAAATTGCTTTAAAAGACACCCCTCATTATCAAGCCACTCGTACTGATGTAGAAACTTTTGATATTATTGGAAATAAAATTTATAAAGAATTTTTAGGAAGAGATATTATTTTTCATAAAGCATAAACCGATAGAGTAAATAGACTAAAAGCTTTTAGACATTTAAACAATATGAAACTATGTGATATCTATTTTCTACATAATTTTATTGGCGAATTCCAAACTCATTATTATAAATTAGCACGACCTGAACAGGAAATCTGTATACATATTTTTATTCAAAAATTACCTTATCCTGTTAACATAAAAGTACAACAAAAGTTCCAAGAACGAACAGAAGATCATACAATTGCTCATAATCTTGGTGTAGATATTCTCCTAGTACGAGAATTATTAGTGGACTATTGTCTAAAGACTAAACTAAAACAAACACTCAAACATCATAATATACATCCTTGCAGTTCACAAAATGCTGAAGTACCACAACAATATGGATGTGGCTCTCCTAGAAAAATGAGAAAGTCGAAATATAAAAAACACAAATATTATCGTCCTAAATATACAAAATATTATAGATGGTGTCGTTATAATAGAAAACCTAATCAACTTGAAACATATCCTAAATATTTTAGAAAACATAGGAAACATTTTGAACCAAATCCCAAACATTGTCCACAAAAAAAGCGAAATTGTAAATGTCGGCTTTGCAAGGAAGAAGGGCATTATGCAAATGAATGTCCAAAGAAAACTGATAAAAAATATAACAATAAATTAAATATATTATATTCCGCTCAACAAAATCAATTAGAACCAATCGAATCTGATTATCATACTGATTCCACTCTTTATATGTACGAATCCTATGAATCCGACAGTAACACAACTCTACAAAGCAACTCCGAATCAGCAAGTGAATTCGAATACAACATTTATTCAAGTAATTATTCAGAATACTAAAATAAATGCCTATATAGACACTGAAGCTACCATCTTTATAGCTTCCAAACAATTATTAGATACATGGGAAAAATTAGATAAACCATTACAAATTCGGATTGCCAATGGAAGTTTCACATTTATTTGGTATGTAAGTTATTATAATAATATACTCATTGAAAAATAAACCTTTACAGTTCCTTCTATATATCAACAAGAGTCAGGATTACTACTAATTCTAGGTAATAATTTTCTTAAATTATATAACCCATTTTGTCAGTATCTACATTATATTACTTTAAAAACTCCTTATATCAAACATATAAATCAAAAATCGATCATTCTCAAAATTCCTATTTATCACACAACATATTATCAACAACTTCGATTATTAACTGATCGATTGAATTCTCTACATCTTTATGTATTGAGCAATACCTCTCTTCAATTAGAAGTTGATACATTATTAAATGAAGTATGCAGTGAAAATCCATTAGATCCTGCTAAAAATCATATGAATGAACTTATTGAGATAATGCTTAAAGATCCTAATCAAGAAATTAATATAAAAAATAATATTCCTTATACTCCTCAAGATGTATAAGAATTCATTAGTGAATGCACCGAATTATTAGAAAAAGGCTTTATTAGTCCAAGCAATAGTAAACATTCAGCACCTGCCTTTTATGTTAATAATTCAGTTGAACAAAAAAGAGGAAAAAGAAGAATGGTTATTAATTATCGCAAGTTAAATGAAGCCACTATAGGTGATGCGTATAAATTACCTCGTAAGGATTATATTATTAATAAATTAAAAGGACACACTTAGTTTACTACTTTTGATGCTAAATTTGGATATTGGCAACTTAGACTTCATAATAACACTAAAGCATTAACAACTTTTACTTGTCCCCCTCAAAAACATTACCAATGGAATGTTTTACCATTTGGATTAAAACAAGCCCCTAGTATTTATCAGAGATTTATGGATAACAATCTATTAGGACTTGAAGATTTTACATTTGTATATATTGATGATATTATTATTTTTTCTAATCATGACAAGTTAGATCATTTGAAAAAGGTTCGTATTGTTTTATAAAGATGAAAAGAAAAAGGGTTAATTTTAAGTAAAAAGAAAGATCGAATTGCTCAACAAACAATAGAATATTTAGGTATACAATTCAAACATGGTTATTTACAATTACAACCAAATATATTAGATAAATTACAAACTTTTCCTGATATTTTACAAAAATAAAAGACAAGTACAACAGTTTCTTGGATTATTAAATTACATTTCTGACCAAGGATTTTTAAAAGATTTAGCAAAAGAATGCAGAAGTTTACAAAAGAAGTGCAGTACAAAGTATATTTGGCATTGGGATTTAGCAGACACAGCAGCAGTACAAAGATTAAAAGAGCTCTATAAGCAATTACCAACTCTCTATAACTACAATCTCAAGGACACACTGCTTGTCCAATTGGATGCAAGCTTCGACACATGGGCAGGATGCCTTTTAGCAGAACCACCCAAGCACAAGAAGTACTATCTTTGTAACTATATTAACAGGACTTTTTATTCCTCAGAATTAAAATATCCCATTCATGAAAAGGAAACACTGACCTATCTCAAAACATTGGGAAATTGGCGCATAGATCTACTGCCGGTTGAATTTAAAATTCAAACAGACTCTCAGTATTTATGTGGATTCACAAAGTACCAAATAAGTACTAATTACAATCAAGGACGACTTATCAGATGGCAACTGGAATTAAACCAGTGTAATTTCAGTATTCAATATATTAAATCAACTAACAATTTTCTTGCAGATATTCTTACCAAGGAATGGAAGAGGCGCTAAAACAATTAGATGATGCGTTATTATTAAAGGAAGCAGAACTCATGGAATTACAATAAAAAATAGGAATAGTCACCAAAGAAATCAATAGACTCTGAACTACCATTTCTTTACTAAAAGAACAAGACTCAATTTTTGAAAAATCAGCAGCTTTACCTACACCTCTCCCTCAACCCGAAGCAGTAGCTAGCTCACCACAAAAACCATCCACACCTCCTTCAAGCGCTAAAAAACAAATAGCTCATCAAGAATCCAAAAATTATGTCATCTACAATGGCCCCATTGCAGGTATCTACGATCAATGGCACAAAGCAACTCTTCATATTAATGGAAAAAGTAGAATAGTTCATAAAAGTTTAACCTCTAAAGCAGAAGCAGAAAAATCATTCAAGGAATTTCAGATAACTTCGTTGAAGCCTCAGTATAAAGCAGTTCTAACAATACCATCTCCTACACCACCAAATATGGTCTCTCTTGGAAGAGCCATAGACATGGAAAGGATTCACTCAATACCATCAAAAACCATACAAACTGAAGCTCGAATACTCACTTCAGAATTGTTTATTGATTGTTTTCAAGCATTAAATGAATGGACTCCAGACATGAAGCAATTCCAATATTATCCACAGACCAGAGGACGATTTGGACCAAAAGCTATTGTATTTCCCAGAGCAGAACCATTGACTACATATCTATTATTCCAGAGTGGACTCATTGATACAATCTATGTTCAAAATCTACAGCTTTTATCAGAGTTTCCTCTTAGATTAACACATGCTATCAAAAACTACAAGGAACAATTTGCTAAGGATCGAGAAATTTACATCAAGATCTATAGAAGTTATCCGATATTTGAAGAAGTTGAAGCAGATAAAGTCACCACAGCAATGATCAAGATACCAAGGATTGCTTATTTACAAATTGGAGTTAGCAATCTATTATATCCACCAGTTGACGAACCTCCAAGATCAACTGCAAAGGACCATAGACATTGATGATATCAACATACAAAACTCCAATACAACCAGAAGCTCTTCAACTAGTTCAAAAATTTAAACAACCATTTGAACAACTTAATGACTTTTTTGATAATGCAAGTAATGCATGGAAATATGCTATCTGTAAGCAGTTACAGGATTATTCAGAGCATCATCGCGTTCACTGTCCATCATGAACACAAAAAGCACAAGATGACAACGAAGACAGTCTAATTATCATCGAAGGCGAGTAAAGAATATTCGTCTGCACAAGACAACAAGCACTACCTACAAGGATGTAAGTCCCAAAGGACCACTTAGCTGTAAATTATGTGTCTTTTCTTTTTTACTTTCGAATCTTTCAGCTTTAGCTTTTTGCTTTAGCTCTTTATTTTTCTTTATGTCAAGACATGTCGGCCTCATTGTTTGGCCTTTATTAGCTTTTCTTTGCTATAAATAGCAAACATGTAAGCCGTTCTCGGTAGAACTAGATAACCTACAAAATAAACATCTTGTTTTGCCCATCGTTTCTCTCTTGCATTTTGTCTAGCATTGGCATTAAGCACAAACGAAACAGGTATGAGCATACAATATTTATTGAAGTATGTTATCATCAATTTTATTATCAGTTTTACTAATCTGTTATCATATTAGCATGGCATATTCTTATTTTGCATACAAGCACGATCTCAACCATCATATCAAAGAGACTTACAAACAAGAAGCAGAATTAGAGCAAATGAAATTTAATTACACTGAACGTAAGAAAGCAGCTCATAACACTTATCTTGATCCTCTTTATCAACTTGATGATAAGCATCCTCTTTCTGACCAAGCTAAGGATATTAAAGCACTTTAAGGATCATACATGAGACCAATCAATTGATTAGCGCTATAGATGCATTTCTCCAAGAATTGTATATCATTCGACGTTATTATTTATCTCAGATCGAGAATTTAATTGACTAAATAATATTATATATTTTTAATATAAACGACATCTCAAACAGTTGATTAGAACCTATCAAGCTATAGAAGAAGAACAATTAAAATCTATTCAGAGATATAAAGATCAGATAGTATTAGCAAAGGAACACCAGTTCTTACAACTATTAACTGAAGCATGAATATGGTTAGATCAAGCACTATATATATATATATATAATTTAATTAAAAAAGATCATTTAGAAGTTCAAGAACAAATTCAAATTCTAATTGCTTAACCATGACATTGCATACATCATTACATTATTTTTTCTCCTATTGTTTACCTTATCTTATTTATCAATTATTCTTTTATGCATTAATATTTCTTTATATTCAACCTACTTTATTATTCATCTTTTTAAGTTTATGTTATATTCGAGAAGACCAGCTTTTATTTCATTTTGATATCAGTATGAATTATATTGTTATTTGTCTAGATCAACTATGGAGACGTATTTTCCAACTTAATTTAGATGTAGTATATGAAATTTATCATTTTGAATGACTTGTCCTATTTGTGAAGATTTAGATAATCAAATACAATATACACAACATCAAATAGCAATTTATTTAGATCATATACGATATAATGAGTCACGGATTAATTATCTTATATTTTTTGGAATAAATAGATTAGGTAGAAGACTATATGAAGAACATTTAGCAATAGTTCACCAATTATATCAATTATATACTAACCATTTATTGGCTAATCTTGAAGATATTCAAAGATCTCATCAGAATTATCATCAATGACCTCTGTTACACAAAAAGATTCAACCATTTTAGATGTAGATACCTTAGAATTAACAGAATCAATAGGCACCTTTCAAGTATCAACTTTGTTATCACAAGATAAACAAAAATAGAAACAAATAACCAAAGCTCAATTAAATCTAAAACCTGGACAAGATATACATAAATCTGTAATAAAGAACTTCTTCAATAGACAAAATATTATCTATTTTGGTAAAATGATATATGAAACACCAGTCCGAATAGAATGGACACATTAGGATTAGTTTAATAGATCAGGATCAAATTAGTCGACAATTACAACAATTACCAGAAAATAAATGAAAAAAGATAGGATACATTCATCTGTCAACTATTCAAATATTACTTAAATCAACATTTCAAGAAGGAATTGATTCCCCAATTAGAATGGCTATTTTAGATGAACGTATGACCAATTTAAACAATCAAGCTATAGGAATGATGAACAGAAATCTAGTATATGGAAAAATCAAATTTAATACTCGACTAAAATTAGGAATCCCTTTACTTTCATCAGATTTACAAGATACTATTACTATAGCTTATAAATTTTATAAACATAATTTGATGACTTCTGGACAATATCCTTTTTCCATAACATTTCAAATTAGTTATGCATTAACTAATTCTCATCATAGTATTGATTTTAAACATACAGATCAAATCTATCTAGACCAACTTTTTCAAGATGTTGCCAAAGTAGGAACTAAATTCCATACAAAAATACATCCCCTTCCAGCTATACAATAACTTTTTCAAACACCTCTCAATAGACGACATTCATTTTCTGAAGCATCATCTTCTTCTTTTCCTCCTCTTTATAAATCAGCATCAGCTAGAATCCAAAGACCTCTATATATCCAGCATCCAATTAGAATTACAGACCCTATTTTAGATCAAAATCAAAAACAATTAGATGAAATTCCAAATCAGCTCACTGATTTAGCTAGTTATGTTAAACATACTTTATGACAACCATCACTTAACAAGTCAATGGAATATTAGCAAAACAATCTCAATTAGAAAATAGATTAGAAGAATTATTCAAAATACAAATTGAAATCATAAACACTCTCCAACAGGTCAGAACATTGATCCAACAAATTCCGCAAGAAAAAATAGTGCCCAAATCTAGACTAAACTAAAACAAACACTTAAACATCATAATATACATCCTTGCTGTTCACAAAATGCTAAAGTACCATAAAAATATGGATGTAACTCTCCTAAAAAAATGAGAAAGTCGAAATATAAAAAACACAAATATTATCGTCCTAAATATACAAAATATTATAGATGGCGTCGTTATAATAGAAAACCTAATCAACCCAAAACATATCCTAAATATTTTAGAAAACATAGGAAACATTTTAAACCAAAATCCAAACATTGTCCATAGAAAAAGTGAAAATGTAAATGTTGGCTTTGTAAGGAAGAAGGGCATTATGCAAATGAATGTCCAAAGAAAACTGATAAAAAATATAACAATAAATTAAATATATTATATTCCTCTCAATAGAATCAATTAGGACCAATCGAATCTGATTATCATACTAATTCCACTCTTTATATGTACTAATCCTATGAATCCGATAGTAACGCAACTCTATAAAGCAACTCCGAATCAGCAAGTAAATTCGAATACAACATTTATTCTAGTAATTATTACGAATACTACCACTACTACGACTACCACTACGACTACTACCACTATGACTACTACCACTACTACGACTGCTACTACTGCTACTACTGCTACTACTGCTACTACTACTACTACTACTACTATCACGACTACTACGACTACTATAACTACTACGACTATGACGACTACTACCACTACTACTACTACCACCGCTACTACTACTACTATTACTACTACTGCTGCTGCTGCTAATACTGCAAATCTTATAAATCCACCACGCTTTTGTGAGCACAAGATCATTACGACACCACAGGCCATGGCTTACGTCCACCATGCTTCTGCAAAAGCTACCGAGTTGTTGGTGCGATTCGAAACAAGAACCATGGGGATGACCTATAAGCGCTGATACCACTTTTCTAACGAAAACACGTGTTTGGGTTAGGGCAGAATCAAATCTTATAAATCATTCATTATTATGATTTTTCAAAGAATCTAATAGATTTTCACTACAGACTTCATCTAATAATGCATCTACTTCTAATTGTAGAGAGATATTATTCAAAAGATAAAATTGTAAAGAATTTAAACGTTCGTTGATTAATCGAAGTTGTTGATAATATGTAGTATGGTAAATAGGAATTTGGAGAATAATTGATTTTTGATTTATATTCTTTATATATGGTGTTTTTAATGTAATATAATGTAAGTACTGACAAAAAGGATTGTATAATTTGAGAAAATTATTTCCAAGAATCAATGGTAACCAGATTCTTATTGGTCCATGGAAGGAACTGTAAATGTATAATTTTCAATAAGTATATTATTATAATAACTTACTTACCATATGAATTTGAAGCTTCCATCGACTATTCTAATTTGTAAAGGTTTATTTAATTTTTTCCATGTATTTAATAATTGTTTTGAAGCTATACATATAGTAGCTCCAGTATCTATATATGCATTTACTTTAATTTTCTGAATAATCACTTGAATAAATGTTGTATTGGTATTCACTTGTTGATTCCGAGTCATTTTGTATAATTGAATTGCTGTCGAATTCATAGGATTCGTAATAATAAAGGGTGGAGTCAGTATGATAATCAGATTCGATTGGTTTTAATTGATGTTGTTGAGCAGAGTATAGTATATGTAATTTATTGGTATATTTTTTATCAGTTTTCTTTGGACATTCATTAGCATAATGCCCTTCTTCCTTACAAAGCCAACATTTACATATACTATATAATTTCATTTTTTTTGTGGGCAATGTTTTGGTGTAGGCTTAAATTGTCTTCTAATTTTTAGAAAATATTCAGGATATGTTGTGGGTTGATTTTGTTTTTTCTTATATCGACGCCATCGATATGGTTTAGCATATCGAGAACGATAATATTTAGGTTATCTATATTTTCATAGTTTATGTTTAGATTGTCTAAATTGTTGTGGAGATTCACAGCCATATTGTTATAGTACTTCGGCATTTTGTGAACAGCAAGGATGTATATGATGTTGTTTGAGTGTTTGTTTTAATTTAGATTCTAAACAATATTCAACTAATAATTCTTGTACAAGAAGAATAGCTCTGCCTAGATTATGGGCAATTGTATGATCTTCTGTTCGTTGTTGAAATTTTTGTTATACTTTTACTTGTTGACTAATTCTTCTAATCTATTTTCTAATTGTAATTGTTTTGCTAATAACTCTGTTATTTGTTGAGTTATAGTTGTCATAATGTATGTTTAACGTAAGTGGCTAAATCAGTAAGTTGATTTTGAATTTCATCCAGTTGTTTTTGATTTTTATCTAATATAGGATCTGTTATTTTATACAGAGGTCTATGGATTCTAGCTGATGTTGATTTATAAAGAGGAGAGAAAGAAGAGGAAGATGATGCTTCAGAAAATGAATGTCTTTAATTGAGAGATGTTTGTATTGATGATTGAAATGGATATTGGATAGCTGGAAGAGGTTGTAATTTTGTATGAAATTTAGTTCCTACTTTGGCTACATCTTGAAAAAGTTGATCTAAGTAGATTTGATCTGTATGTTTAAAGTCTATACTATGATGAGAATAAGTTAGTGCATAACTAATTTGGTATGTTATGGAAAAAGGATATTGTCCTGAAGTCATCAAATTATCCTTATAAAATTTATATGCAATAGTGAGAGTATCTTGTAAATCTGATGAAAATAAAGGAATTCCTAATTTTAATCGAGTATTAAATTTGAATTTTCCATATGCTAAATTTCCGTTCATCATTCCTATAGCTTGATTGTTTAAATTTGTCATTCGTTCGTCTAAAATTGCCATTCTAATTGGGGAATCAATGCCTTCTTGAAAGGTTGATTTGAGTAATGTTTGGATAGTTGAAAGATGAATATATCCTATCTTTTTTCGTTTAGCTTCAAGTAATTGTTGTAATTGTCTACTAATTTGATCTTGATCTATTAGACTAATTCGAATGTGTCCATTATACTGATCTATTCGAACTGGTGTTTCGTAAATCATTTTGCCAAAGTAGATAATATTTTGTCGATTGAAAAGTTTCTTTATTACTGATTTATGTATATCTTGTCCAGCTTTTAAATCTAATTCAGCTTTGGCTATTTGCTTTTGTTTTTGCTTATCTTGTGATAATAGAGTAGAAACTTGAAAAGTTCCTAATGATTCGGTTAATTCTAATGTATCTACATCTAGTATGGTTGAATCCTTTTGTGTAGACGCTAAAGAAGTCATCTATGATAATTCTGATGAGCTATTTGAATATTTTGTAAAGTAGCTAAATGTTCATTATATAATTGATATAATTGTTAAACTATAGCCAAATGTTCTTCATATGTTCTTATACAGATTTTATTTACATTTATAAATATATGATAATTAATTCGAGATTCATTATAGTGTATATGATCTAAATAATTGGATATTTGAGTATGAGTATGTTGTATTTGTTTATCTAAATCTTCACAAATAAGGCAAGTCATTAAAAATGATAAATTTCATAACTCACATCGTTATTAAGTTAAAAAATATGTCTTCATAGATAATCTAAATAGATAATAATATATTCCATACTAATAGAAAAATGATATAATAACTGATCATCAGGAATATACAGTATACTTAGAAAGATAAATAATAGAGTAGGTTGAATATAAAGAAAAAGTAAAGCATAGATAAATAATTGATGAATAAGATAATGTAAACAATAAGAAAAGAAATATTATAATGATGTATATGATAGCATCTTTTTAATCAATTAGAATCTGAATGTCGTTTTGAACTTCTAATCTATCTTTTTTAACTGAATTGTAAATATAAAGAGATTGATCTAACCAGAACCGTGCTTCTGTTAATAACTGTAAATTCTAATGTTCTTTTGGTAATACGATTTGTTCTTTATAAACCTGAATAAATTTTAATTATTCTATTTCTATTTCCTGATAGGTTCTAATCAATTGCTTGTGATGTCTCTTATAGTCGAAATACATAATTTATTCAGATAATTAGTTTTTGCATATGAGATACATAATAACTCTTAATAATATACAAATCTTTCAGATGAGTATTAATTGTTAGAATCAATTGATCTGTCTTTTGCATAATTCTCAAGGCTGTTGTTTAATCTCTTCAGCTTGGTCATAAAGTGGATGATCTTTAGAGAGTTGATAACGGGGATCCAGATATGTAGTATGAGCTGATTTATTGCGTGCAATATATTTAATCTTCATTATCTCTAATTTTGCTTCTTGATCATATATTTCCTTAATACGTTGGTGAAGAGCGTGCATGCATGCAAAAAAAGAGGATGCCATGCTTGAGTAAAAGAATAATATTAATAAAAAGGGTGATAACATACTTCAATAAACACAAATTGCTCATACTTGTTTCGTTTACTCTTGAAGCCAATGCGAGGCGAAGTGTGAAAGAGAGAAACGATGGGCAAACCAGAATGTTTATCTAGTATGTTATCTAGTTTTGCCTCACAAGGCTTACATTACCTGCTATTTATAGCAAAGGAACGCTACTAAAGGCCAAAACAAAGAGGTCGACACTTTATGACATAAAGAAAAACAGAAAAGTTAAAGTAAAAGCTAAAGCTGAAAGATTCGAAAGTAAAAGAGAAAAGAAACATAATTTACAGCTAAGTTGGTCCTTGGGGACCTACATCCTTGTTGGTAGTACTTGTCGTTTCTGCTGACGAATCTCTTTTTACTCTCCTTCAATTATGATCAATCCATCATCATTGTCATCTTGTGATTTTTGTGTTGTGGTGGGACAATGTACACAATGATGATCTGGATATTCTCGTAATTGCTTTTAGATTGCATATTTCCATGAATTGCTGACAGACAGAGTCAAAAAAGTCATCTAACTTCTCAAATGGTTGTTTGAACTTCTAAATAAGTTGGAGAGATTATGGTTGTATAGGAGTCTTATATGTAGATGTCATCAAAGTCTGGGGTCCTTTGTAATTGATCTTTAATAATGATTTGTTGTTAATAAGAGAGCATTGATTATAGACTCCTTCGAGACATTTGAGGTTGAGCTTGTTGATAGTGTCCCAATGAAATTCATATCTTAGAGGTTCATCAACAGGTGGATATAATAAATTGCTAACTCCAACTTGTAAATAAGCAATCCTTGGTATTTTGATTTTTGCGTTGGTAGCTGTATCTGCTTCGGCTTCTTCGAAGATTGGATAACTGCTATAGATCTTGATATAGATTTCTCGGTCTTTAGCAAATCTGTCCTTGTAATTCTTGATCGCATGGGTTAATCCAAGAGGAAATTTCGATAAAAGTTGTAGCTGTTGAACATAGATGGTATCAATTAGTCCACTTTGAAATAATAAATAGGTAGTCAAAGGATCCGCTCCGGGGAAGATAATAGCCTTTGGTCCATAACGTCCTCTATTTTGTAGATAATATTGAAATTGCTTAATTTCTGGAGTCCATTCATTTAATTCTTGAAAACAATCAATAAACATTTTGGCTGTTAATATCCGAGCTTCGGCTTGTACTGCTTTTGATGGAATTGAATGAATTCTTTCCAATTCTATGGCTTTTCCAAGAGAGACCATGTTTGTTGGGTAGTATATGGTGTTGTCAAAACAGTTTTGTACTGTGGTTTCAAAGAAGGCTGTTGATAATCCTTGAATAATTTTTCTGCTTCTGTTTTAATACAGAAACTCTTATGAACAATTCCACTTTTTCCATTGATATGGATAGCTGCTTTGTGCCATTGATCGTAGATACCTGCCATAGGGCCATTATAAATCACGTAATGCTTGGATTCTTAATAGTCGAGTTGTCTTTGTGAGCTAGAAGGAGGCGTGGATGGTTTTTGTGGTGATATTGAGAATGGAGTTGGATTTTGCAGGGGGTTTGTATAAGAAGAAATTGATGGTAAAGTTGGTGCTTTGTTGTTAGGGATTTGTTGATATTGTTCTTTTAATAAGGAAATGGTTGTTCTGAGTCTGTTGATTTCTTTTATGATGGCTCCAATTTTTTGCTGTAATTCTTCGAGTTCTGCTTCCTTCAATAGTAATGTATCTTCCAATTTTTTTATAACGTCTTCCATTCCCTAGTAAGAATATCTGCAAGAAAATTATTAGTTGACTTAATATATTGGATACTGAAATTAAACTGACTTAATTCCAACTGCCATCGAATGAGTCGTCCTTGATTATAATTAGTGCTTATTTTATATTTCGTAAATCCATATAAATATTGTGAGTCCGTTTGAAATTTAAATTCAACCAGTAATAAATCTATGTGCCATTTTCTCTATGTTTTGAGATAGGCCAATGTTTCGGTATTTTAATTCTGAGGAATTAAAAGTCCCATTTATATACTTGCAAAGATAGTACTTTTTGTGTTTGGGTGGTTCTGCCAAGAGGCATCCTGCCCATGTATCAAAGCTTGCATCTAGTTGAAAAAGCAGTGTATCCTTGAGATTGTAATTGTAAAGAGTTGGTAGTTGCTTACAAAGCTCTTTTAATCGTTGTACTGCTTCTGTATCGGTTGTTCTAATTTGTAAAGGTTTATCTAATTTTTTCCATGTATTTAATAATTGTTTTGAAGTTATACATATAGTAACTCTAGTATCTATATATGCATTTACTTTAATTTTCTGAATAATCACTTGAATAAATGTTGTATTGGTATTCACTTGCTGATTCGAAGTCATTTTGTATAATTGAATTGCTGTCGGATTCATAGGATTTGTAATAATAAAGGGTGGAATCAGTATGATAATCAGATTCTATTGGTTCTAATTGATGTTATTGAGCACAATATAGTATATGTAATTTATTAGTATATTTTTTTATCAATTTTCTTTGGACATTCATTAGCATAATGCCCTTCTTCCTTACAAAGCCAACATTTACAATTTCGTTTTTTTTTGTGGGCAATGTTTTGGTGTAGGCTTAAATTGTCTTCTATTTTTTCGAAAATATTTAGGACATGTTGTGGGTTGATTTTTTTTTTCTTATATCGACACCATCGATATGGTTTAGCATATTGAGAACGATAATATTTAGGCTGTCTATATTTTCGTAGTTTATGTTTAGATTGTCTAAATTGTCGTGGAGATTCAAAGCCATATTGTTGTGGTACTTCGGCATTTTGTGAACAGAAAGGATGTATATGATGATATTTGAGTGTTTGTTTTAATTTAGATTCTAAACAATATTCAACTAATAATTCTCGTAGAAGAAGAATAGCTTTGCCTAGATTATGGGCAATTTAGATAAACAAATACAACATACTCATACTCAAATATCCAATTGTTTAGATCATATACACTATAATGAATCTCGAATTAATTACTATTACCACTAATACTACTATCACTACGACTACTACCACTGCTACCACTGCTACCACTACTACTACTACTACTATCACTACTAAGACTAGTACTACTAACACCCCCACCACCACCCCCACCCCCACCACCACCATCACCACTACTACGACCACCAC